>PVLD010016116.1:0-46130 GCA_004027595.1 Dinomys branickii | reverse complement strand
CGGGGGCAGGGCTGCGCGGCAGCTGCAGTGCAGTGCGAGCGGAGACGGGGCGGAGGGGGTGGGAGACGGCGGCGCGGAGCCGAAGAAAGCAGCGCGGGCCGCGGAGCAGGCAGAGGGGCGAGTGAGCGGCGGGAGGAGGGAGCGCGGGAAGCGCGGGCGGCGGGCGCGGGGCGCGGAGGCGGGGGGCCGCGGGCGGGCGGCGGGCGCCGAGGGCCCAGGGGCCGGGCGGGACGGGCGGTCCCCGCGCTAGCGCTGCGCTCGCTCCCGCAGCTGGAGCTGCCGCCGCCGCCGCTGCCGGAGCGTCTCTGCCGTCGCCCGCGCTGCTCGGCGCTGCTGCGGTCGCCGCCCGGCCGCGCTCATTATTTCTCCCGCGCGTGGGGGCGGGGGCGGCGGGAGGGGCGGCGCGGGGCGGGCGGCGGCGCGGGCTGGAGTTCGCAGACTCCCACACACTCCGCGCTCGGGTCCCTGCCTCTCAGCAGCGCCGCCGCCTCCCCGCGCCGGTGCCTCAGCCCGCGGGCAGTGGGGCGCGGGGGGGCGGGGAGTGCGCGTGCGTGCGCGCGCGGAGGCGCGCGGCGAGGCCGCGGACCCGGGTCGGGGCGCGGGGCTGGGAGCCCGGAGGTGAGGGGTCGCGGGTCCCCGGCCGCGTGGCTCAGGCGCACGTCAGCGGCTCGTTGCCCAAACTGAGGGGGCGCGAAAGGCGCGGGGCGGGAAGGCGGGAGGCCGAGGTTACTGACAGCCGCGCCAGCCAATGAAACGGGGCTGTGGGGAAGGCTCCCGGGCCCCTTCCCAATCAGGACACTGGCGGGCTGAGAGGCGCGGACGCGCGCGGCGGGGACTCGGTCCAGCTGGGATCCGGCGCGACGGTTCTGGCCGCCCGCAGAAGGGCATTGGAGTGACCGGGACGGCGGCGGCGCCGCGGGGCGGGGGCCGGGGCTGCACACTTGCCCGACTTCTACCGGCGCCAGTAGTTTTCGTGAAGAGTTGGGCGAGAGGGGAGGCACTGGCCAGCGCCGGGCGCGCGGGCGACCTCCTGCCGGTAGATTTCACCCACAGGGACTCCTGCTCACGCCGCGCGTCGGCGTGTCACTCGCCGCCTTAAATCCTTGCGAGAGCAAGCCAGGGTGTAAATAAAGACGTGGGTCTGTCCGCTCCCCAAGGTGCCGGTGGGCTGACCCGAGACAGGCGACAGCGGCGCCGCCAAGTGTGCCCCAAGCCAAGCCCGGTACGGAACGCGAGCGTAGCAGAGATCCGGGGCCGGGTGCACCGCCTGTGGATCCACAGATTTTGGCTGTATCCCGAACCTGAGCTGAACCTTACAACACTAGAGGGGGGAAAAATATCTGACCTAGCTGGCACAGACTCCGAGAGGACCATAGAGATGATGTAAATTAAGTTTTTCATTTTGTAGATGAGCAAACGGACTCGGCGGAGTATTTTGTTCAAGGTCACCCGTGAAGTTAGTGGTTTAATTAACTCGGCGTGCTAGGAAGTGGGGTACTAGAAAAGCCTGCACTTTGAAAGCTCAGATCTCGGTTTCAGGTCCTGTGCAAGCTGCTCCAATTGTGTATCTTGAGCAAGTCCCTTAAAATGTTACTGTTTATTAAACGCTTACCATGTGGCAAGCAATCCACTTTAGATGCTATCACCGCTTCATGCAGTACATCATGTAGCATTACTGTCCCCATTTTATGAGGCAGTTTAGTTTAAAGATATTAGTAATTTACCCAAAGTCACACAGTTACAAACGTTGTGGTAATAATTCAAACTGTGGTCCTCCAGTGTCTAAAGTCTGTCGTCCTGAATAGCGCAGTGCACTAAAGCTTCCGGTTGCTACCCAGTGGAAACGTGGACTGCGACCCCAACTCACGCAATTCTTAGGAGTCAGATGAGATAATATATGCGATAAAATACGCTACACTGTACACAGGTATAAACGTTCACCAGATTGCTAGATTGAAAATGTGCCTTCCCTTAACTTTTCACTATAACACGCCACTTGAAAGGTGGTTAAAGTAGCATAAGAAAGGAGTTTACTACAAGAATGTGGCATTCTAACAAATAATATACATGCATGTCGGAGACAATAACCAAAAAATAGAAGAAAAATTAATTTCTGACACATTATAAAGAGAATGGGAAAGAATAGTGACTTCATGGTGTCTTTCATCAGGAGCATCGAGGAGGCATTGCTTTCTGAGGGAATGTAGGTGACAGTCTACTGAACAAGGATAGTAAAATGTTCAGGGTTGGAAGTTCGTCTGAAGTGTGAGGAATGCATTAGCCTCCATTCTGAAGAAGACAGTTCTGAGATGAGATCAACTGTTAGTGCTCATTGGTAAACGTCTGTGAACCAAAGTCCAGAATTTTGATGATACATAATGTAATAACCCACGATATAGCTTTCATAATCAAAAGAAAGATTTGTACACAGAACTGGGTTAAAAAATGGTGCTGAGTTGAGGCAAAATAAACAAGGTTTGAAATAGGTATGTGCTAGTCAATATAATAAAGGCTGATGCCAGAAATTGTGCAAAGTGTTCTATGAAATGAAAATACATAAGGACATTTTTTAAAATGACGAATTAAAGAAGGGCCAATATTTGGCACTGAATTGTTTTGAAATGATAAAAGACAACAGGCAAAGGTAATTGAAGGACAAAGATAACCTGATGATACATTCTGTTAGAAGTTTGGTTACAGCATTCAATAGAATTTAATTTTCACTTGAATAAAGATGGGGTTCACAAGTGGGAAACGAGTTTCATAAATCCCTGCAAAAATTTATAAAATGGGTCAGAAAATGTTTACCGTTGTCATGTGTAAGTTCAATTGAAAATGAACAGTCTGTTGAATTGCTTTGTAGATACATGCTTACTGAGGTAAAGTCATACTGTATTCTTGTGGTATTTATTTGAACTTTCTTTCTTTCAACTTAATATTTAAATACTACCTACCACTCCACGATATGCCAAGAACTTTAGAGACTATCTCAAGACCTGGTCAGACATCTAAGGATTACTCAACTATGAACTGATTGGGATTGGGTCACTTAAGCTTGTAAGAAAGTACATTTTAATTAATCGTCCATTTCTTAACATCTCCTGTTTTTCTTTAATTGTAATTTTGCATTCATATACCTCTACAATTCTAACTAAAGACATAAATACTTCCTTGTCTGCATTTTGTACCAGCTAATAAAAATAAATTAAAAAGTTGTCCATTTACTAACATTCAGTGTGATATACATTTTATTGTACAAATAAGGTGAGTAAACTTTTCAAAAATATAATAAAAATATTTGACCTTTTAATTCTCTGAAGACTTTATTTTTAATTAACCACGCTATTGAGACCTGCTAACAATATTTTCTAATACCTTTAGACACAATATAACTTGTGGTTTTCTCATTGCTAATTAGTTGAGTTAGGAACATAAGCAACCATGATAGAAAAGATTAATATGAAGAAAAAAATCCCATCTTTCTTGGCTCTCATTGAGGACTCTTTCTTCCTGCTCTAGGCTGATTAGCATGAACATGACATAATCTCTCTTCAGCAGCAGTGACTGGCTTTGAGGAGAAAATACGAAGAGTGGCTATCTACAGATGTTCCTAAATTCACTGACTTATTTTCATTCTCCCACCTTTCCTACAATCAGTCATGTTGCTAATGAATGTTAATATTCTCTTTACATGAGTCTCTCTTTGTCCAGTGCTTTGGAAATTGTTCTGAAGTTGTGCAGACCCTGAGTTAAGACTTCAAGGGTAAAACTAGTCTGTTTTGTAAGTCATTTTAGAAAACACAGTAGGAACATGGGGAAGTGAGACAGGAAAGGGAAAGAAAGAAATACAGGATGAATTACCAAGCAGGTTATCACTGAAAGGAAACAGAACTTAGACTCACAGGGATTTCCTGGGAACCAGTTTAAAACACCAGCCTCAGAACTATTCTACGAAGTATCAAAAAAGCTGGGGCTCATATGCACCAACGCCCTTCAGCCCCTTAGTGAGATCCACTTCTAAGAGCAAATTCAGTGGGTGCTGGCCAAACTTCCAGCCCATACTGCAACTCTCGTGAGACTTTCTCCAGTGGCTGGAGTCAGCTTCCCCCTTACACTGGCTGAAAGTGCTGGAGAATTCACATCTTTCCTACTGGAACCTCTTCTACATCTAGGAGAAACCAGGCCAGTGTGCACAAAAACGGTAGAGCAACAGAAGGAAGAGAGGGCACTACCAGTTTGTTACAAGTATCAACACAAATTTGGCAACGGGAAAGGGAGAAGCCTGTCAAGGTGTCAGGAATCAAATAATAGTGATTCCTAAAAGAATTTTATAATTTCCACAATCCAAATATTGTAAAGGAAAAAGAAAACATTGATTACAAAAGGCTCTGACAATTTGTTTCTTCTATCCATATTTTTCCTTTTTAATACACAGTACATGAAAAATCAATGCATGTCTTCTAAATTTTTTTCTTTCACTTCAGCAAAAATGATTTGTTTAAACTGGGATGTTGGCACAGCTATAATCCCAGCAGTCTGGGAGGCTGAAGCAGGAAGATTACAAATGGGAGGCTAACCTGGATAGTTTATAATTTAGGGAAACACTGTCTCAAATTTAAAAAAGAAAAGAAAATGAAAGGATGAGAATGTCACTCATTGTAAGGACCCTGGGTTCAATTCCTTATACCACTAAAAAAAGAAGACAGAAAGAAAAGGAAATAGGAAGAAATAGATATCAAAAATTGTATCACTATCCCAGGTATCTTCCAATAAATTCTAGGTATATTGATTAGAAATACTTTCCTAAGTTTGTACTTACTAGAAAAATGATTTGTTGAGCATTATCATGACAAAAATTCATACAGCCTTTATGTATTTAATAATGTAATATCACTACAGATAATCTCATGAGTCTGTGAAAACACATGCTCATTTATATGGAGAAAGAAATGTATACTTAGTCGTACTCCCAATTCACTGAACTTCATTTATTTCAGTTGCAAATATGTAATCCTGATAGGTATGTTAGTATCAGAATTTTACACTTTTCCTGTGGATTTAGATTTTAATTGTCTATGCTTACAGGGTGCAGTGTGGTAGTTTAATACATGTATACAATATCTAATGATCAAATTAGGATTATTAACATTACAATCTCCTTAAATGTTTATTTCTTTGTGTTGCAAATCAAACTTCTTTCTTCTGTATAATAAATTATTGTAAACTATAGCAAGGTTACTGTGCTGTAGGACAGTGGACATATTCCTCCTGTGTTTTGCTTCATTTCATCTGAATGCCCCTGTCTCCTTCTTAGCTGCTACTGACCACCATGCTACTCTCTATTTCTATAAGGTCACCTTTTTTATATGTGTGAGAGCATAGAACTTACCTTTCTGTGTCTGGTGTATTTCAATAAACACAATGTCCTCAGGCTCCATCAATCTGCTACAAATTGCAGTTTTTCATTCTTTTGTGGCTAAATTATATATGTGTGTGTGAGTGTGTGTATATATATATATATATACACACACACACACACACACACTCACCTTTCTTTATCTATCTGTCAATAAATACCTCAGTTGATTCCAACAATCCTAAATTTTTTGGAACTCTTTCCTTTGGTTGCTATTGAATCATTAATTTTTTCTAACATTTTTCTAAATTTTATGCAACTTCCTGGACTTCTTTTCAAGGTATTAAATCTGAACTAACACATTTCACAGTATCATATAAAAAAACTCTTCATGATTACTATGCCATTGCTACGTAAACTTTAGGGAAAGCTGAGTGAGTATATAGGAAACTTGTAGTATCTTGGAAACTCATCTTTGACATTCTTTCAAATTAAACCATTAAAAAAGGAACCTTAACTGATGATGTAGTCCTGACTCTTCTGTGTACTAACTCTGCACTGTAGAGTAACTCATTAATCAGTCTGAACTTCATTTTCTTCATCTATAGAATAAAAGAGGAGCTGGGCATGGCGGCACTTACCCATATTCCCAGCACTCTACTTGGCAGTCTGAGGCAGGAGAAGCACTGTGAGTTTTAGGCCACCATGGACTACCTAGGGAATTCAAGACCAGCTTGAACTACACAGTGAAACCCTGTCTCACAAAAACAAATGACAGAGGTGGCAATTGCTCTCTAAGTTTATTTATGAAGTCAAGTTTCTATATTATGATACCATTTACTATAATTTTTAGACTGTAACAAAGGAAATTATCAAAATAAAACTAAAAAGTACCTTGGCATGTGGCTATATGTAAGTCAGTATATATTTTGAAAGTATAGAAAACAAGATCGATATTTTAATGAATATACTTATTTATTTTCTATATTTTTTGTAAATGAAAACAATTCTTGGGCTGGAGGTACAGCTCAGTGGGCTAAGTGCTTGCCGCTGAGCACTAGGGCCCTGAGTTCGATCCCCGGTCCCGGAAAACAATTCTTTCATTAAAATTTGTCATTGAAAATATTGTGTTGGAACTACAACTCAAAATTTCAGTTTTGTCTCTTACACCATGTGTCTGTGAACAATAGTTAGTGTAAAAACAACAAAAGATTAAAATGTTTGTGTTTGCCAAAAAGGAAATCATCTTTAAAAAGAACTACAAAAGTATGTCAACAAAGCACTGATTGACTACTATTCATCTATTATATCAAGTTTAAATCACTTGTCTGCTGCACTCGTAAAATATATTCAGCCTCAGTACTTTGAAGAGCAACTCTGTTCTGGCTTGTATCTAGATGTTGCCAGGAGCCTCCTGTGCTCATACTTGGATCTTTTGGAAAGAAAGAGGATTATGGGGGTTTGTAGTTGACTCGGTATTGGCTTTTGGGTGGTGCTGTTTGGTGGGAGGACACAGGCAACAGGGGCATGGCTTGGAAGAGTTTGTCTCTCTCCCCATTTCCTCCCTTCATGCCTTCTGCTTCCTGAACCCCATATGAGCAGCCATTCCTCTACTATGCTCTTGTGCATTGCTGTCCTGCCCTGGATCCACCAGCCTATGGACTGAAACCTCTACAAATTGTGAACAAAATAAACCTCTCCTTCTTTAGGTTATGGACAGAAGATGAGAAAAGTAACTAATACAAACTCCAATTCTTCATCTATCCAAGATGATCTTCAATAGTCCAGGTTTCCCACAAAAATTGTAAGTGCCTTCTAAATATAATCATAAGCTATATCATTGTCCTAGCAATATTCAATAAGTTATGACTTTTTGCTTCACACCTACCCAGTCCAAGCTGTTGATCTTATTACTATACTTTATATAGGAATTTTTCTGTGTGTGACATAGTAGAAATATTTATTGTGATTCACTTTTACATCATTGTGATGTAATAAAATAATACAACCCCATATCTTCTATCTGTCATGAATTTTTACTCATGACTTCCCTTCAAATTTTTAGCTAGAAGACCAAGGATCAAGAACAGAGGTAGAAAGTGGTAGAATAGAATTTTAAATGTATCTTTTCACATTTAAACATAGAGAATATGTGTCTGTTAGAGTGATTCTTTTATTAAGATGTACTATATATAGAAAAACATTTGAAGAAATAATGAAATATAAACATAAACACAACTTCAAATGATTAATAGTAAACTCACAGAATCAGGAAATAGCTAATATTATAGATTATTCAGATTTCCTCACTACTGAAATAAATAAAAGTGAAATAAATCCTTTTTGACTTCTAGAAAAGCTTTTATATCTTTGGTTAAGGTTTCTTTCTGATATAATATGTGTAAGTTTAGTACAAGGCAAATAATAAAAAGCTTTGTCTTAGAAGAATGTTACTTGTGTCTGCAAGTACAAGAATAAATTGGTATTCTTGTATACTTTTAAAGAATGACACTATCCTCCTCGTAACTAGATACAATCTTGAGTTTAGTATTTTGTCTACCATATATTCCTATGGTAGATAAGAAATGTCTAGATACCTATTGGTTTTATGGTGAGGCATGTGTGTAAAGTCTATCTGCCAATCTTTGCCTGGAGTGTGTCCACAGAGTTGATGGGTTTGGAAAGAAGGAGGAGGTAAATGTCCTAGAGGAGAGATCTTGGCACAGAGATGGCAATTTTGAATGACTTGGTGAATACTGGGTTTTAGGAAGGGATGTATGGTGATGGGAGTTAGGAGTTTATGTAGTGCCTGGGTGCCTACATGAAAGCAGTTGTACAAGTCAGTAATGGTAGTTAATGCTTGCTAGTATGGGAGAAGTTTTGGTCCAACAAAATCCATTCCTGAATGTTCTGATGATAATTTGATTTGTGGAGTAAATGTTGTTGATCAGGTGAGTATTTGGGTGAGGAAAGGGCATTTAGAACTAGGGGGAAAGAGCAGGAAGATTATGGCTATTGTACAGCTAATTTGTCCTGGGTGTCAGCGAAGGTGTTGCCCTGAGAAGTAGGATCTGATGGTGTTTGGTGACCCTTACAATGAATGACTGCCACTTGTCTTGGGAGCTGTGCTGCCTCTAAAAGTTTGAGGATGAGATGTGTGTTGGTGATAGGAGTGCCCTGAGCATTAATAAAGCCCCTTTCTTTCCATATGGAAGCATGGGAGTGCAAGATGCTAAATATGTATTCAGAGTCAGTATAAAATGTTTATGATCTTATTTTTGGCTAGTGTGAGAGCTCACCTGAGGGCTATAAGCTCTGCCTTTTATGATGATGTCCCAGGTGGCCATGGGCCTGGCTCTGTTATTGTAGAGCTGCTGACTGGCATATCCTGCCCTATCCCCTATTATAATGGGGTGATATAATTTCTAATGTTCTCATATATGTACTAATACATGTCTGTATTAGTTGAGCTGCTTTCTATGAACCATGTGTCAGAGGCTGTAGGGAGGGGAGTGCTGGAAATGTGGGGGAAGAGAGTAGGGGTCATCTGTAAGGCCTCAATGTGGTGAGAGCTCTCATCAGAGGTGGGGAGTAAGGTTGCGGGGTTGTAGGGACTGCTAGTTGAGGTAGTAAGTGTCTTGTATGAGCACTAAATCAACCTGTTGTCAGGGAGCAGTCATTAGGGCAGGGAGTGTCTTGTGTGAGATGAGCTTGTTGAGGTGATGAGGTGAGCGAGTCGTGGTTGATTGTCCTAAAGTGAAATTTTGTCTCCTATGCTAATGTGGCTGCTGTGGCAAAGCCCTAGAGACAAGAAGGGTGAGATGTATAACATACTACTCATCCACCTAATGTGTTATATAACTGTTTTGAGAGGTAGGCTACTGCTTGGAAGGAAGGTCCCTTTTTGTGTCCTAAAAACTACAGCATTATAATGTTGACAAGTAGGCAGAAGTAGTGTATGAAATGAAGGCTTGAGTTTGGTTTGGGAGAGTGAGGGTGGGGCTCTTAAGAAGGCCTCTTGTAACTTATAAAAGGAAGAATGTACAGAAATAGTGGAGTCAAGATGTTCTGACAGGGAACCCTTGGATGCTTTATAGAGAGGTTGGGCTAGGGAAGCAAAGTTGGGAATCCAAATGCAAAAGAAGTTAGCTAGACTGAGTAAGATTAGAGCTTGTTGTTTTGTAATTTGCACTTGGAGGTCACGAAAGAAGGCTCTGTGATCCATAGTGATTGAGTAAGTGGTTAGGATGAGGATAAATCCTAAATATTTGAGTTTTGGTGAGGCTATTTGAGCTTTGGCAAGAGAAACACCATATCCATGATCTGAAAGCAAATTGAGGATGATTAAGGTACTTTATATGGCTAGAGCATGGGAAAGGGAGCAGAAAAGGAGGTCATCTATACATTGGAAGACTGTACTGGGTTTGAGACTGTGAGTCATGAGATAAGCAGTCAGGGTGTGGCTGAAGAAATGAGGATTATCTTGGGACCTCTGAAGCAGGACTGTCCATGTGAGCTATAAGGACTGGAGGGTATCTGGGTTTGTCCACGTGAAGGCAAAGAGATCCTGATGATCAGGGTGCAAAGGGATAGTGAAGAAGGCATCCTTGAGATCTAAAACTGAAAAGTGCGTAGTGGAAGGGGGTATATGAGAGACCATCATGTAAGGGTTTAGTATCACTGAGTGAACTGGTGAAACTGCATTATTAATAACTCTGAGATCTTAAAGTAGATGGTAGGAGCAATTAGGTTTGATTACTGGGAGAATAGGAGTGTTGTAAAGTGATTGCTTGGGCTTAATGAAACCATTTGTAAAGAGACAATGGGTTATGGTTTTGAGTCCCCATTGATGTTTGGGGGCTATAGGATACTGGGGTAACACAGGAAAAAACTGAACGCTCCCTGAGGCAAATTAACACATGGGTGACATGGATAGCATGAGTGGGACTGGAAGCATCCCACATTATGGGCTTGATGAGAGAGGGAGGCAGAGGACAAGTTGAATTGACAGTGCACAGTGGCTGAGTTTGAAGGACGAGAGCTGTAGGGAGGGATAAAGTGAAACAGAAGTTGAGTTTTGGAGGTGATCTCTGCCCATGAGAAGTGTAGGACAAGTTGGAACAACAAGGAAATTATAGGTTAAAAAAAAATGTTTGGAGTCTGCAGGGGATGGGTCCTGTTTGGAGAGGTTGCACAGGTTGGCCATCAACTGCCACAACAGGGACCATTGATCAGGTATACTAGCCTGAAAACTCAGGAAGAACACTATGTGTGGCCCCAGGGTCAACAAGAAAAGAGAGTGTCTTACCTGATATGTCTAGCAAGATTTGGAGCTCCAAAAAAGATACTTTAATGGAGGACATGGGCCCCGAGCCCCATCAATCCTCTTGAGTGGTCATGCCAAGCAGCTCGACTACTGGCGAGTCTGGCGGTGGCAGTGAGAGCTTCTGTGAGGGGAGGGAATTAGATGACTTACCCACACTCTGGAGGAAAGGGCAGTCACACTTCCTCAAGGTTTCTGGTTGGACAAGGTCCCTGTGGTGCCTGTGGGTTGGGGCAGGCTTATGCCCAGTGTCCTTTATTGTCATACTCAAACTATTTTCTGGGGCAGGAGGTTTAGGTGGCACCACCTTGTTTTGGTTTTCCTGCTTTAGGAATCCCAAGTGCCACAGGTCAAATCTCATTTTTATATTTAGCATGTTGTTGCTTATCTAATTTTTGTTGATGGTCTCTATTATTGCAGACACAAAAGGCCAAGTTAAGGAGGTAACCTTGTGCGGCCTAAGGGCCAAGCTCAGACTTTTTAAATTGAACTTGAATATAGGAAGCTGAGTGAGAAATGAAATGAGAACTGATAATGGCTATCCCCATGGGGGATTGGGAATTTATGTTTGCATACTTGATTAGGGTATCTGTAAGGCAGGAAAGGAATTCAGCAGGGTTCTCATTAATATGATGGGTCTGTTCAATGAATTTATCGTAATTTGTTTGTTTATGAGAAATTTTATTAAGATCCACAATTATACAACCAATCATGATATTTATGTGCTGTGAGCCATTGTTCCTCTGATAATCCCAGTAGGGGGGCGTCCACATTTGGCCCTGCATTGGCCCAAGTGGGATGGTCAGGGTTAGTCTGATGTCTATGGCTGGCTTCAGCTTAAGCCGCCTGCCACAGTTGAGCCTATTGTTGGGGAAAGAGAGTAGAAATGAGAATAATGTAGAGATCTTTTTAGAGTAAATCATAGGAATTAACCACAAATTGTAGCTCTTTGATAAAGGTATGAGGGTCAGTGGACAAGGAACCTTATTTACAAGAGATTTGAAATAGGTTAGACAGAGAGAAAGAAAGGTGAACACAAACCACTCCCTCAGGACCAGCCTTCTCAGAGAGAGGGAAGATATTGGGGCTGACAAAATGGCAGCTGGAGGTAGGATGGGGACTGTTGTGGTTTGTGTCTGCATGTCCCCCAAATCCTCAGGCAGTTATGGGGTGGCTTTTAGAGTTTATGACTGATCCATGATCCAGTGCTGGGATTATGGGTGTGAGAGCTATACCCGCCCTAGGGCAGATAGTTTGTATATGTAAGGGAGAGAAAGAGGCTGCTGGCTGTCATTCCTCCCTTCTTGCACATGTTGCTTTGCTGTTACCGCCACCAAGAACTGTTGCCCTCTGCCATGTGCCGCTCTGCCTCAGAACCAGCCAAGTATGGACTGAAACCTCCACAAATTGTAAGCTAAATAAACCTTTCCTTCCTTCATTTTGGGCATCAGATATTTTGTCCCAGCAATGAGAAAAAAGTAACCAAGACAGTGACTGACTATAAGATGGTGGCTGACTATAAGATGGCAGTGGGTGGGTGGAGTGCGACTGAGTGTGATGTGCAGGGGAAAAATGGCAATGAAGGAGTGGAGGAGAGGAAGGTGGTGGCAGCACTGGGTGAGGAAAGCGTAGGGGGTGGTATAAGGACATCAGGTTGAGGAGATTGAGGAGGCTGATCAGCAGGGGGAGGAGATTGGGAGGGGCTGGGCCTGTGGATATGCTGGAGGAGGAGCAAAAGCAGAAGAAACATCATCAAGAGGGTCAGGAGGGGATTTGGGTGGAGTCTGACAATGTGGAACGGGCCGAACATATCTGGGCCACCCCACACACCTGAAGGGGCAAAGCATGAGCCATGAGAACAATAAAAGCTTGTACATTGGGGAATCTCTGCTCATTTGCCATTGCGGTAGCAAAAGTTGTCTAGGTCCCAGAGGATATTAAAATAAAAAGTACTTTCCTCAGGCCTGTGTCTGCCATTATCAAGTTTGTACTGAGGCCAAGCCGTATGGCGGTAGAAAATCAGCTGTTTGGTTTAATGATCTCCCTGAGACTAAGGGTGCTTAGATTCTTGAAAAGATACCCAAGCAGTGAGTATTTTTTGGTTTGGAAAGAATATTTCCCATTTGTGACTGAATTAAAGGTGAGCCAAAGGCTAGAAGCTGAGTTACAACCCCTTGGAGGATCGTCACCCTTGTTGGGATGTGAGTGACAGGTGCCTGAATCAATGCCTGTCAGCCATAACTGAGAGGACAGAGGGGTGTTCTGAAGGATGAGAGAGAGTCCTGACATGGCCCCATGATTTCTGAGAATGGGAGAGAATGAGACAAGAACTCCTGGAGTGAGAAGTTGCTCACCCGTGAGAATCAAAATGGACTGGTGTTGAATGGAGGATGGCAATGGCAATGGCAAAGACAAGAAAGAAAGAAAGAAAAATGGTGGCTTCTAGGCAAGTGTAGCTCAAACCAAGGGAGCAGCCTCCCTTGGGAGCTATACAGCCTGATCAACCTGAGTCATGGCACTAAAAATGTAAGGTTTTTCCTTTTGATGCAAGTGAAAGACAGAACAAAGATAAAAGAATTATTGTGGGTGTGGGAGGGCTGCAGAAGGATGCAAGGACCCTATGAAGGGCAAGGCAAGGACACAGAGGTTTTATTGAGCTGGGTTGGGGAGGGAGCTTACATGGGCAGTAAAGGTTTTGTCATAAATGCTGATGTCAGGAGAGTTGGTATTCAAGCAGAAAGGAAAGAGGAAGTTGTAGTTAGGCAGGGAGAAAGAAGGAGGCAGAATATGGTTTTGGAATGACATATTGTGGTTTTGGTCCCTGAGTGATATTGGATCACTGCCAGTTTGACTTGCCAGAATTTTGTATAAGTTGTAACCCATTACCCTTAATATCATCAAACATGTTTTCTGTTCATAAACTTCCTCTAATAAGTCTTATAAGGCTGATTTTATGTTTTGTTCAAAATTTTACCTTTATTCAGGTACTTATATTGCAATTCATTGATGTGTTTGTTAAATTTATTATACTCTCCATCAATGTGTCTTCAACCAGAGCAGAACTAAGGGAATATATTTTTAAATTTCATTATTTTACAATAAAGATGTACAGTGATAGTGATATTCAGGGAATTTAGGTACATGGCTGTGGGTGCTTGCTAAACAAGCCCAAAGTCAGAAAAGACAGGAAAGGGAGATCAATTGCATGCTCAAATGTACTAAGAGTCTCTGGTTTTTGAGAAAAGTCACACTGATAACAAACTCTTACTTAAATAATTCCCTAAATGTCTCTGTTTTGGAGTTGGTCTAGAATTTGACCAAGGATCTATTACTGATTATTTTGTTCATTTAAGTAAGATTTTTGGTCATTAAATCCAGAATTTTCCATCTCTACAGGTCAAATAATAATTTTTAAGATTCTGATCTTACACTACATAATATTCATCTCCAGAACTTAAATTTGCATGCATGAATTTACAACTTCTAAGAATCTATATATTATGTTCAATAAATACTGTGCCTTCTTGTACTTATCTAAGACAGTGTTATGGTTTATACATTGTATCAACTTGGGGAGCCTAGAGGTTTGGCTGAGTGACTCAGCAGGAAGCCAGGGTGCTTACTTTGTACACATCCTGAGCCTGTGGAAGAGGAAGGCATGGAGACTCCCTGGGTGGGGGTAGGCTGTGTACAATATAAGGGAGAAAAAGAGGCTGCTTGCTGCCATTCCTCCCTTTTGCTGGTTGGTTTTGCTGTGCTCTGCCACCATGAACATTCGCCCTCTGCCATGTGCCACTCTGCCTGAGAACCAGCCAAGTATGGACTGAAACCTCCACAAACTGTAAGCTAAATAAAGCTTTCCTTCCTTCATTTTGGATGTTGGGTATTTTATCTCAGCAACGAGAAAAAAAAAAGGAACCAAGACAGTATAATTTTTTGATATCTTTATTTTTATCATGTGTCATTTCTACTATGGTTCTGATTGTTTGCTTTTTCCTTTCAATATGAACTGAATTATTGTGGATTTTTCTATTTGTTTTCAACATAAGTTTTTTATGAGTTTTGGGACATATTAGTAGAAAATTTTTGCTTGTTGCATGACAAATATTTTTGTTTCATAAATATTCTGAAGCTTTGTTCTCGATTGTGGTTATTTGTTAGCAGTCTGATACTTGGGAAACTTGTATTTAAGTTTTATTGGATAAAAACAGATAATAATGTTTTCTAAAATTCTTTGCCCCACAAGTGGGAGAAATCCCTGGAAGCACTTTTCTGGTGCAGTGAATTGGGAAGGGAAGTTTTCCATTCAGGGGGACGGGAACAGGAGCTTCTCCCCGATCTGTGTGAGCACCAGACACTGGCACCTCTCATCCCCAGCTCCCGCCAACGCATGTGCTCATTCGTGCTCAGCTAAGGACTCAAGGGGACTCTTTCAGATTTCTAAAGTTCTATTTCTGTGGAGCTCTTTTCTCTCAGTACATTGCCACCCTGTAAATTCTAGCCATTCTGTTGAGTGGTTCCTTAAAAAGTTAAAGATAGAATTTTCATATGGCCCAGCAATTCGCTCCCAGCTTCATACCCAAAAGAACTGAAGATAGATTTTGAAATACTTTTACTTGAATACTTATGACAGTATCATTCACGTTAGCCAAAAGGGCAAATAAACCAAATTTCCATCCTCTAATGAAGAAATAAACAAAATGGAAGGAAACAATGGAAAATTATTCATCCATAAAAGGAATGAAATACTTATATGTACTATAATATGGCCAGACATCAGAGACATTGCACTACAGACAAGAGGCCAGATACGAAAGTTCATATTGAGTGATTTCACTGGTTTAAAAGATACAGCCTAGGTCAATCTGTGAGTACAGAAAAAAGGTTGTGGATTTCCAGAGTTTGGCGATGTTCTCAATGAGGAGTAATTTCATGGTGAGGCTGTCTTCTTTTTGGAATGACTAAAATGTCTTTTAGCTGGCCATGGCGATGCACACCTGTAAATACAGCACTTGGGAGGCTAAGACAAGAGGATCCTCAGAAGTGTGAAGCTGACTTGGTCTTCATGGTGAGTTCAAGGCCAGCCTGAACTTAACTGCATGGGTACACTCTGTCTAAATAGACAGACAGATAGGTGGGTAGTAGCTTGCCTGATACATGTCTGAAGTAATATATTAAAAATTGTGCTGATCTGATCATTACACATGCATCAAAATTTTATCTCATATCCCATAAATATAAGTAATTACTATATATTAATTAACAATAAAATATTTTAAAAACTAATAAAGGTAATGATATAGTTAAACAATCCTGTGAATACATCAAATTCGTAGAGTGGTTAGCAGGGGATTTTATGTTATGTGAATTTCATCTTAATTTTAAAAATACTCTCAAAAATGCTATACCCTCTTTTAAGAATCCTCTATTTATTTTTCTAAAAAGGGATTACACTTTGATTACAAGCATTTAGCATGTAACAACTTCTTTATAAAGTCTATGCCTAATGTGAGTTGCACAATTTGTGAAGGGAAATATACTTTTTCTTAAAAAATACGTTGGACAAGATTTAAAAACTAAACAGAAGCACTGTGTGTGTGTGTGTGTGTGTGTGTGTGTGTGTGTGTGTGTAGCGTTCCTTCTTCCATCATTGTAGAATGGCCAGATAAATACAACAAACATGTTGTTACTAAACATAAGGTATACTGTATTTATGGGATAAAAACATCTGTGTAGTCATATATTAGTAGAACTTTAGCTGAAATTCTCTGAACATCATTTCATTTCTTCACTTCATCCATATCTGAAGAAAAATAAAGTTGAATTAGGCAAAGAAGATGAAGAGGAGAAAGAGAATGATACACAGTACTATTTTCTACAAAAGCTTTTAGAGCAAGGCTGTAGGATGTGGTGGTAAATATACACATTTGAATCAGATTACCTGGATATAAAAATTATCTTTACCTCTTACTGTCAGTGTGAAGTTGAATAATTTATCTACCCCTTTTGCCTCAGTTTATTCACTTGTAAAGTGGGGATAATGGTGACTTACCTTTGCTATAGGTACAGATATTTACCAAAATTGTTTTTTGGTTTCTTGCTACAAAATTTAGACTCCCTTTCAACAGTGTGGTATTATTAATGAGAGATGAAGGTCTAGCCAGGCACTGTCTCTCAGTCTCTCTTGCATTCAAGTGGAACAATATGATTCTCACTAAGAGAACAAAAGTTAAATTGATGTGCATTATTGGTATAACAGTAAGCTTTATCCTAAAATTGTGCCACAGGTTTGTACACATGAGTCACAAGCATAAAAGTGCTCATAAGTGAATATGGCCCATAAGTGCCATATCTGCAATGTTTGATAAATTTTAGCTGACATTCTTTCTTATTGTGGCTTTATCTATCTATCTATCTATCTATCTATCTATCTATCTATCTATAGATACATATCTCACAATGTTATTATTTATAACTAGATGGACACCCAAAGCTTTCTGCTACCACAGGCAGGGCTCTGGGAAGGTACTTGGATTTTGAGGACATTCTAGCTGATTTGCACTAGGAAGGTAGTGCTTGTTAGGAAGACTTGACTCACTAAAGGCTTGACTTGCAGGGTAGATCTCACTTTTGGACTCTTTCCATCATTGTCATCAGCTGCTGGTACCATGAAATGAGCATCTTGCCTCCCCCAGCCCTATCCGCCATGCTGCTTCTGCCTGGAGTCACCTGACTGAGCAAGGACTAAAACTTCTAACTCATGAGCCAAATGAAGCTTTTCTGCCTTTAAGTTGTGGATGTTGCATATTTTACCCCAGCAACCAGGAAAGTGACTAAAACATACATGTTTCATTTTTAATGGGGCATTGACTTTTTGTTGAGTGTATGTTCTTTATATATTCTAGATATGTTTCTTATTAGATATATGATTTGCATATATTGAATTTTCCCTATCTGTAAGATGTCTGTTAAATTTCTTTCTTTCTTTTTTGTGATGCTTGGTTTTGACACCAGGGGCCCTCTAACACAGAGTTGTATTCCTACACAGTTATATTTTTTTTAAAACTTAAAACAGGGTTGGCCTCAAACTCACAATCCTCCTTCCTCAATCTCCAAATCCTCAGATTAGAGGCATGTGCTCCATTACCTGGCACTTTTTCTTAATAATATCCTTAGATATGCCACATTTCTAAATTTTGATGAAATAGAACTTATTTGGTTTTCTTTTTTCTATTACTGGTTCTGCTTAAGGATTGTAGCAAATTCAATGTCATGAAGATTTACCTGTAGTATTATCACTTTAGCTCTTATTGTCAGGTATTTGATTTACCGTGAGTTAATTTTTCTATGGGACAGAGCACCAACTCCATTTATGTGTGTGTAGAGATCCGTTGTTCCAGCACTGTAACACCCATATTTATCATCTGTCCTGGAAAGTAGCAAAGTCAAGAGTAAGGTAATTAAACATTTAAATGACCTGAAATTTGTATACTTCTTTCTATTTATAATTTAGAAAAGTTTATTTACTGGTACTGAGGCAGGAAGACAAAAAGATAATATAAAAGAGCAAGAGATAAGATTCTTTTTTACCTGGAGTACAGTTGTAAACATCCGTATAAATGGTATATTCCAGTAACTCCAGAAATTGCTGAACAGTCACAAACTTACTAGGAACACAATATATAGTCTCTGTATAACTCTATGTCCTTCCTTCCCAGAGCCATTCCACCTGAGGGAAATACCTGTGATACATAGAGATAAATATTTTCTGTTCCCAAGTAGTCCATTCTGCATTTTCTCCTGTCTTTTCCATATGTTGGCTCATCTTATAATGCGAAACCAGAATTAATGGCACCCCCACCATGCTAAGCACATGAGCACTCAAATTTCCTTCATTCTTGGCATTAGCCTAAAAATACTTTGCTTCTGTATCTGAGAAGAGATTGGAATTTTGAAAACAGAATTTATTTGGAAACTTAGAAAAAAGCAGAAAATATACAAAAACATCGAACGTGTCTCTTGTATAGTAATTACTAAAATATATGTATAAATTGGCTAATCAGTATATGTTTCTAGGACAACATTTGAATCTTTTTTCTTCAAATATGCTAAGATAACATGCTTACCCAAATGTCGTTACCTGTTGATAGATTTGACCAGTCCCTGATCACTTGCCTCGATGGCCTTTGTGCTTGTGGGAAGAGGCAGTAGATCACGGCGGGACGGTGCAGCAGAAGAAAGTGCTCAGCTCATGGTATACAGGAAGCAAAAGGTGAGAAGCTCAGCAGGGTCCCATATTCTTTTCATGGTGATGTCCCTGAAGACCTAACTTTCATACAGTATACTTTTCCTCTTAAGCATCCCACCACCTTCCAGTGGTTCCACACATTGGTGAGCAAGCCTTCAACACATGGCCTTTAGAGATCACCTAGTAAAGACTCTTAACTATAGCCCAGCGTTGGCATTCTGACTCTGAAATTTCTGCCTGAAGGGAACACTGTATGTTCAGGTCCATATTTCAGGTTCCCAACATGCTAGAAAAGTTTCTAGGCAACTATAGAAAAACCTCCAAGAGATTTTGGAGAGAGCAAGGGCTTACCCAAAAGAGCGAGATGAGGGTACTAGCAATTGAGAGGAGCAAAGTCATTCCTCCAAAGAGAGTGGGAGAACTATAAAACATCTGAGTTGTTTGAAGCTCCTCCAATGCAAAAGACTGATCAATACTCTTAGACTCAGTACTGAAGCTAGAGGGCAGTGTGACAGGTGTTTGCAGGAGAGTATGCCCCCATGATGGACCTCATGGCGGGATTAATGAACCTTTTGGAGGATCATTGCTCAGCACAGAGCACTAGACTAGCTCGTGGAACCTGAGGAGCAATGGTAAAGGTAAAACTTCCATGATGTGAGTAACCTCTACCTCCAACCCCAGTAGTGCACAGATACCTAATGTATTTCCTGTAGATTCTTGGTTATCTGTACAGAGGAAAGGATACCCCTCCCTTAAGCACAACAAATACAATTTGTTGTAAGTCTTGAGAGAAGTTATTTGAAATATAATTTGATTTGTTTTAGAACATAAAGTGTGCAAGCAAATCCACACTGACTGCTTTATTATCCAGTCCTGCTCTCTCAAGTAGCTTTGTAGTTGTGATAGCAAATGCCATCATTCCCTGCTGGAGCCTGTCTGAGTCCTGTCAGCTCTTCTGACAGCCAGAAGTGGAGTTCTCTTCTTTAAAGTTCCTAAAATCCTTTTTCTATTGAACTGCCCACTAAATTCTTATTTTTTTCTGTCAGTGAGAAATCTCTGAATTCTCAGTTTATTTGCAAAACAGAGATGAATGACAGATTTTGAGTTTAATTATTAGTGAGGCTCAGGACACCAGCTTTGTCCGCCACCAGGGCCTCTTTGAAATTCCCTAGGCGGTCACAGATGGTACCCACCCAGAACTCCTTCTAGTTTGGATCAAATCTTGGACACTAAATCTTTTAATAGTACCAACATATTAGCAAAGTGTCCATGAAAAATGTGAGTAAAGTTATTTAGTCAAGCATCCTAGTAAAATTCAATGCAAGATGCTAATATCTACAATGATATATTTTATATTTTGCTGTCTATGCCACATTTTCTTCCATGCTATCTTTGTACTTCAGTCTTTTCATTTCATTTCTATTTCTATTTCTCTTTGGAATACCAAAATACCTCTTCTCAAGTTTACGCCACTTGGATTCTCAGTTTTCTTGTAACTATCTGTGACTTTGCACAAGCACTTCACCTTTGAGGACCTTATTCATTTATGACATATACCATTTTATTAAGCTATTTTTGATAATTTTTGTAGTTCTGACTTTATAAGGGTAATTTGAAAATATTATGACATATGAGTAAGAAGTCTAGGAAATGTTATCGCTAATTTCTTTCCGAGGAGTTGAATAGTTGAATTCAGTTTTAGTCCATTACTTTATGAAAGCATAGTCACTATAGACTTTCCTCTGATCAGTAAATAGAGTTCAGGTAGTTTTAGAGTACTTTCCCAGAAAGTATGTTGAGTATTCAAATTTATTTCCAGTATTAGCTGATAAAACCCAGAATACAAGTACTTTTTGCCTACCTAAATCATCTTTTCATTTTCATTTCTCAGCCCTGTATGTGGTCAGAATAAGTAGCTGATAAATATTTGCTGAATCAATCACAACTTCTATTTAAAGCCTTATTTATTCCATCCCTCATCTGCAGGAAACCAGAAGCTTTAGGGTATACATACATTGGCATGAAGGTAGTTGCCAGCTACTCTGGAGGGCTCAAATGTGCCACGTTTATTCCACTTTAAAGTCATCTTCATTATGACATGTGGTCCTTACTTTAGTATTTTGAAATCAGTGCTTTTCACTATCTTAAGTCTATAGAAGCCTCCATGTTTGCTGAACTGATAGATACAGTAGTGTTTACTACATGGTCCTACAGTCTATATAAAATGAGCAACTATGTTCAGACAGAAGCTACTACTCTTGTAGTCAAAACAGGATGAAGGGTTCCATTATTTTTTGTCATATTGAGACAGGGTCTCGCTATGCGGTTCCGGCTGGCCTTGAGCTCACTCTGTAGCCCAGGGTCTCAAACTTGTAATAATGACCCTCTTGCCTTAGCCCCCCAAGTTCTGCTGTTACAGGTGTGTGCCACCACACCCAGCTCCAGTGCTTTTTAAATAGTACACTTACTATACAATTAATGAAAAAAGGCTCAAAATTATTAACAAGGAAATTAAGTTAAAAATGATGAGATTAATAAAATGTATCAGGATAAAAACATTTTAATATTTGACCATAAAATAATTGCCAGGTTATGAAATAATGGATCTCTTTCCTTGTCTACTGGGTACATAAATCAGAGATGCAATTTTGGAAATAGTTTGCACGTGTCATGAATAGAAATTTGGACGCTCATAGATATTTAGTAGTCTTCCACTGGGACATGTGTTCCCCTTGAAGTTAAGTGTGGCAGTGTCACCTCTGTCGTTTCCAAGTGGGAGACTGTTAGAGCTGATGAATGATTGGACAGATATTTCCCCCTTTGGGTATTTTCTTGTGGAATCACCGAGAAAGGATGATGTGAAGGACTCTCCCTATCTGACCATTTAAAATGGAAACATAATATATTATTGAGACCCCTTTTTGCTGTTAAGAATGTAATACTGCAGACTAGGTAAGCAGTAAAGAAACAAGGTCTATTCTGTCTCCTAGTGTTGGCCCAAGGTCAAGAGAACCAATGTAGCCATTGTCTTGCTAGTAGACTCCCCGGCAGTGGAGGATATCACCGGGCAGGACACAGAGAACATGCTTCTCTGTGTTCTGGTGTCTCCTTCTTAGAAACTCCTCAGTTTGTAACCACGGGGGCCTCACTCTTCTGCCCTTGTCTAATCCTTATTACCTCTCACAGACTCTCCCTTTGAACACCGTAGTCAGATTAAGTTTCATTCTCTTAATACCTCAAAATAGAGATTGACTTTCATCACATGAACTTTTGGGGACCACATCCAAACTATATCCAGATCATGGCAACAAGCAACAATAAACTGTGATGTGTGACCCAGCAAGATTCTGTGGGTCGTGCTAGCCCATTGCCATTGTTGCAGCATTATGGTAAGGTTGAACATGCTCATGTTTGTTACTTAGCAATTCCACTGCCTGGTGTTTGCTATGTTTCCTGTATGGACAAGCAATCATGTGGAAGAATACATATAATAAGAACACTGTGTTAATATCCAAAGGAAAAAGTTATATAATTCTAACAGCCTATTAAAGAATAAATTGCATTCTATTATATTCATACAGAAGCAGTCTATAAGTACAAAAAATTTAATGAAACATAACCAAATGCATCCACAAAGATGAACCACAAAATATAGTTTTGAGCATAAGCAACAAGTTACAACAGGTAAAATAAAGTTGATAAAATATATGGAAAGTGATGGAAACTGTATATTGCATAAGAATTAAGTTGTGAAATATTAGGAAAACATAGGAAATGATTAATACAGAATTCAAGATCATATTTCTAGATAGAGGAAAAGGAAATGTATTCAAGCGGGGTGAACAGTAGACTTTCAAAAGGTAGTGTTCTATTTCTTAACCTGGGTGATGGCTGTATGTCCTTAGTATTATACTATACCTTCTCTTTATATATTTGATATACTTGTCTCAGTCTATTCTTATTTCACAGACAAAATTATTTTTAAAGCCCTCAACAAATATTCCTGTTATACTACAAACCATCTGTCTTGGTTACTTTTTTCTCGTTGCTGAGACAAAATGCCCAACACCCAATTTGAAG
This sequence comes from Dinomys branickii, assembly GCA_004027595.1. Taxonomy (NCBI): domain Eukaryota; kingdom Metazoa; phylum Chordata; class Mammalia; order Rodentia; family Dinomyidae; genus Dinomys; species Dinomys branickii. The sequence continues at coordinate 23,123 of PVLD010016116.1, read as the reverse complement.
GAAGGAAAGGTTTATTTAGCTTACAGTTTGTGGAGGTTTCAGTCCTTACTTGGCTGGTTCTGAGGCAGAATGGCACATGGCAGAGGGCAAACTGTTCACGGCAGCACAGCACAGCAAAAACCGCAAGCAAAAGGGAGGAATGGCTGCAAACAGCCTCCTTTTCTGCCCTACATTGTAAACAGCCTACCCCCACTCAGGGGGCATGTACCTCTCACATAACCTCCAGGCCCTCCTCTTCCACAGGCTCAGGATGTTTACAAAGCACCTTGGCTTCCTCCTGAATCACACAGTTAACCTTTAAAGCTTCCCAAATTAACATAAACAACATCCCACAAGGGTAAGGGCATATCCTGTTTACCCCAAGATTTACAACTGTTGAGTTAGTTAACCCTCCAGACTCCCCAAGTTGACACAATGTATCAACCATAACAGCATCACATAGGTTGAATCATATTTTGATATGTGCCCTATAAACTTAAAAATTGGATTTTGTGGTTTAAGAACAAAGAAAAATTGATGATATCCTCCTACTTTTGTTTTGAATGATTTCACTGAGAAGTTGGGAAATTATTTATTAGCTCAAGTCCTCATTTTAGGCTTATAGGATAGAAGCAATAATACCAATTCATGTGAAGATGGCTGTCTACAAAACACCTTCCAGCTGAACCAGTACCACGTTCTGTATTAAAATACATGATCACTGAAAATTGTATAATAAATATGTACTTAGCTTCTGACTAGGGGGGATCTGGAGTGAGTAACTGGAGCACCGGCAATCTGGATCGTTGCTGGCTTGGCTGTGCGGTGACATGAAACATTCAGCCTAATGAAAGCAATAAAAAAAGGATAGCAAGCACATAGATTTTTAAAAGCTGGAATTTCAACTACAAAACAAAGCATAGAAGTATTTCATAGTGCTCTGTGTGATAACACCAGCCTAGGGCGTACAAATCCATAGGAAGAGTGTTTTGAACAGGGTCCCAAAACGCAGCCTTCCTAGAATGTTCGCGCTGAGTGTCAAAATGCCACGCTGCTGGCTTTCTGTGTTTACTTTTGAAGATGACAGGTGACTCTCCATACATTAGGTTTCAAAGGATCATGAAAAAATGGTGTCACTGCCAACAGCACAGCTAAATTATCTGCTTTCCATTTTCTGAAGAGTGAAGAAGGTATAGTAGAGTGCTTTCTTCAAAGGCAGGTCATTAAAGAGGGCAGTTGAGCTCAGAATGAAACGAGAGTGAGAGAACTGGCTGTGAGATGAACGACCAGAGGTTACAACACCTGAGTCATACAATGTCAGGTAGGATCTGTGTTAGCAGTGATGTCCACGGGAGGCAATCTGATGGATGGGAGCACCCTACTAGCAGTATCTAGGAAGTGGTCCCATTTTAATGTCAGAGAAATTCACTTGCTTTCACACTGGATTTCAATCAAAGTCACATGGACAGGTACAAGTTTGTGTCTATGAAGAGAAGCTACAGCTGGGTGCGGTCCCAGCATTTGGGAGACTGAGGCATCAGAATTGTTGTTAGTTTGAGCCCAGACTGGGATACATAGAAAGACCGTCGCTCACAATAAAAACGCAGAAATAGGTTAAGGTGAGGCTGAGCACAAATCTGCAGGGTAAATCTGAACACTAAGTGGGCTCCTAATTGTAATGAAAACCGTCTACACTGTACCTACTTGTTGCAACTTTGTTAACATAAATATGTAGGGGTTCACACTAAGAACACTATCTTTATTTTCTCAACTGTGTTCTGCCGGAAGTGGAAAGTTGAAGAGTCTACCAGAGCTGTGTAATTCCCAACTTTTGTATCACACAGAGTTAAATTTACAGGTCCAGTCATTGCTGTAGCTGTAACTTTCTGGACTAAAAAGAAATTCACTGATTATATAAAAACCATTCTATTGACTAATTACTGTTATAGACATTCAAAAGCTTTCATTCTACTTACTGCCTCCTAGAACTGAATATGCATGCTGAGAAGCACAAGACAGAGGGAGGAACCCTCGAGAGGGGAATTGAGGCCCTCACAGTGCTGACAGGCATGGAAGTTGGTCATAGTAGTAGCTGGTCTGGCGCATGAGACCCAGTGAAGACAGCTTCCTGCTCCCCTCCCACACACTACAGGTGGTCCTCAGTGTATGAGGGTTCAGCTTACTCTTTTTCCCTTTTCCAATGGTGAAAAAACACTACGCAGTCAGTAGGAGCTGTCCTTCAAATTCTGATAGGAGTATGACACTGGCTTTCAAGGCTGGGCAGCAGCAATGACCATAGCACTTACCCTCCTGTCCATCACATGACAGCAAGGGTAACCAACCAACACTTAACATCATACAATGTTGCTAAACTGTGATGCTGGGTAGAGTAGGACTACTGAATGCAATTTTTAGAAAGTATTTTCTACTTACAGTTTGATTGTATAACCAGTTGAGTACCACACAAGTCACAGATTTTGTTATAAAATGTATTGAGATTTTGGTTTTGGTGGCTCTTTCTCAAATGGCTCACTGTGAGGAAGCCAGGTTCCATGGCATGAGGACCCTCACACAGCCTATGGAGAGGCCTCTCTAAGAGCTGCATCCTGTCTACTAACATGCAGAATCAACTCATAGGTTCGCTTCCCTCAGGAGAAGCCCTGACTGAGAACTGCTTGGTGAAGCTGCTGTTGGATTTTTTATCAGAATTTGGCTGTGAGATAATAAAATTTTTTCTCCTTTATGATGATGAGTTTTGGAGTAATGTATTATCTGATATATAATAACAGTACCTCCATGGTAGGTATTTAAATCCAGTTGAGCCCCAGATAATGGTTTCCTTAGCTGTCATGTAGAAAAGAGGTTATATACCAGATGTTATTTTAGATTAAGTTTGGGGATCATTTGCTTTGGAGTACTAGATAACCAAAAGGGAACTTGATACCTAGAAGTGGGCCCCATGTCAAAAGTCCAGAGCATGATGCGCCGTCTTTACAAGCACGCAGGGGTAAAAGAGCCCTGATAAGGAGAATCAGAGAAGGGTTCAGCAAACATCTCAGCTGGACCTCAGAGTGTCTGAGGATATTAAGGCAGTGTTTCCTAAACCCTTTTGGTCAGAAAAATGAGATTTTAAAGTCTTAAAATATTGTCTTTATAGCAGGTTAATTCTAAGGCCAAGATGGAAAGGACTGCACCTTGCAGAACAGTCAGTAGAGGTGCAAGACTGCAAGAAAATTGTTTTTTGGAGCTAGCAAAGGTTGACCTTCTTGGGGACTACAAATTTACAATGACTAATTTTGCATACTTCCCTAAGGATTAATGCAGGCTTGGGATTATTGATGTCATGCTTTCGAGATTTCCCGTTGATTCTTTAGGGATGAGCTGTCCTCTCCCACCCACTAAGACTCAACTAAAACCTCTAAGATTTAAAAACACTCCAGGGCAAGATTCTTTTTAGCATGGGATCATCTCTGCCCTTTTGAGTCATCCCAGGATCACCCATTGCCTCTGAGTCATAACCCTCTGAATCTTCCTCTGACTTTGGGTCTTCCTCTGATCCCTCCTATCATTGTGTATACCCATTAAAGAGTAACCAGCTGGTCTGGAGTGCCTTTGTCTCTGCCATCCTGAGGCATTGCCCTCCCAGCCCTCCTTCATGTATTACTAAATTTGTCTATTTCTCATTTTATCCTTTCCCAGTATCCCTCATATAGTCACTTGGGGATGTTGGCGAGGTCCCTGATACTTGGTGCCCAAACAAGAACTCTAATCAGGCCACCCGAGTGGAAAGAAGAGGATACTAGACACCAGAAAGAACTTCAAGTTATGAATGTGGGGAGCTCCAGACAGAAAGTGGAAGGTAAAGCATGTGGCACCATGGAAAGTTTTCTGTGGTTGGGAAAATGGAGCAGAAGCAATGTAAAGAGCAGCAGAATTATATCTAATTCTTGTGCAAACTCCTTAAACAGGCAGGAGCTCATATTAGTACTGGCACCTTAACTAAACTGGTATTTCAAATTATTAAACTGAATCCTTGGTTTCCACAGGTGGGAACCTTGGATTTGGAAGACTGGGGTAGGATTGGTGGAAGTTTAAAAAGAGCTCATGGCAGAGGTGGACAACTGTCATCAAAAACTTTCTCTCTTTGGTATTAGTAAGATCTGTTTTAGGACCCTTAATCCTTACACCATGTAAAGCACTAATGCTAGAGTGAATCCAGGAGGACGATAATGGAAAAGAAAAATCAGATGGAAAGGACAGTCGAAAATTACAACAGGATTCTATATCTTCCAAGGCTACCACTTGTGATAACACGAAAGGTAGAAAATATATCTAATGAAGTTGTGTATGTGGCAAAGGGGGTCTCTAGACAGAACACTAAAAGTGTCAATTTTAAGTTTTAAGCAGAACCCAGAGTAGGGGTCAGGAAAACTTTTCTGTAATACATCAGTCAGTATTTCAGGAATTTTAAACTTTTTTTTTTTTTTTTGCGGTACTGCGGATTGAACTCTGGACCCTGCGCTTGCTAGGCAAGAGCTTATTCCACTGAGCTATATCCCCAGCCCCAGGAATTTTAAGATGTATGGTGACTCTAGAAACTATTAAACTCTGCACTTGTGGCACAAAGTAGGCTTAGCTGATATATAAATAAATAGGTGAATAGGTGGTGCTCCAATAAAACTTTATTGACAGAAACCCACAACAGTCTGCATTTTAACTGTGCGCCCTAGTCTGGTCAAACTCTGAAATAGAAGAAACATACACAAATCAGAGTGCGCTGAGTTGGAACATAACTTACTATTTTATTCAACCTGCCCAGCACATAAAAGATACTCAGAGTAAATGAAAACCTGCAGGCAAAGATCAGCTCTAGACCACTCCCAGAAAAACATCCTCAGAGTCAAAGTAAAGATCAGTTCAAGAGTGCAGTTGAAAGACCTTTTATTCAACCTTGAGAAAAACTAAGGATTCATTCTCTCGGTTAGAGTATAGAGATTTTAACGGGATCATAAGGGCTTATCTTGTTAATCATGTCAAAGTTTCTATGAATCTTATGGGAGGACCTCTTAAACCCTTTTGCCAAGAAAATGGGATTTTAGGAATTTAAAATTATTTTTCTCACAATATTTTAATTCTAGGGCCTAGGTAGAAAGGAGTTTATATTAAAGAATATGTTTTAAAATAATGGCATTTTAGGAAAGCCAGCATTTTAAACAGAACTTTTAGCCCTTAAACTAAAAAAGAAAGTGGTAGTTCAAATTGAAAGGAGATCTCTTGTATTATTAATCTCTGTTGAGCAGGACAGGCTGAGAAAACTATATGCAAATACACTTCATTCCTTACCAGAAAAGAAGGATGACTCAGACGGCAGAGGCCTGGAAAACTACTCTTAGGCAGCAAAAGTTAAAGGACACTGTCCTCAATGAAAGGACAGTGTTTGGACTTTGAGACAGTGGAGACTGTGAAATACCTCGCTAGATTTCAGAACTACTATGGACCAGGAACTGTTGTGTGGGTCTTTTCTTTTTTCTCTTTTCTTTTCTTCCTTTTTTCTCTTCTGTTGTCTCCTTCCTTCCTTCCTTCCTTCCTTCCTTCCTTCCTTCCTTCCTTCCTTCCTTCTTTCCTTCCTTCCTTGCTTCCTCCCTGCCTGCCTTCCTGTCTTCCTTCCCTGAAAGATTAAATTGGGGAATGCTCTATCACTGAGGTACATCCCCAGCTCTTTTTTATTTTGAGACAGGGTCTAATTAGGTTGTCCAGGCAGAACTCAAACTTGCAATGCTCCTGCCTCAGCCTCCCAGAGTACTGCGATTACAGGAATGTGTAACTACATCTCGATTGCTTCATTCTTTTAGAGAGTAAGTTACTATTGTGTCTGTCATGTCCCTTTCTCCCGGTTATGTTGCATATGTACAGGGTAGATAATGACTTTCTTGGTATTATCTTTTAGTTCACAGTTATTTCCGAAGAACTGTAAGTTCTTCTCATCTGTAGCTATTTAGCTCTGATGACGAATGCCTTGGATTTGAATTGATGTAATTGAATGGGAACTTGCTGGGGGTGTTTTGTTATGATGAATGTATTTTATGTGAACTGTTGTCGCCAGAGAGCAGAATCTTAAGTGCCTGTCCAACTTCCTTCACTCTATACGTATATTGTCTTGGTTACATTACTCTTGTTGCTGAGACAAAATACCCAACACCCAAAATGAAGGAAGGAAAGGTTTATTTAGCTAACAGTTTGTGGAGGTTTCAGTCCATACTTGGCTGGTTCAGAGGCAGAGTGGCACATGGCAGAGGGCAAACTGTTCATGGCAGCAGAGCACAGCAAAAACAACCAACAAAAGGGAGGAATAGCAGGCAAGCAGCCTCTCTCCTTCTCTTACATTGTAAACAGGCTACCCCACCCAGGGGGCGTGTACCTCTCACATAACCTCCATGCCCTCCACTTCCACAGGCTCTGGATGTATACAAAGTAAGCACCCTGGCTTCCTGCTGAATCACTCAGCCAAACCTCTGGGCTCCCCAAGTTGACACAATGTATCAACCATAACATATATGCATATTAGTCCTGAATTAAATGTTAGAGTTTACTTTCCCATTCCACAAAATATACTCCTCTTGTGGTTTTGATAAATCTGATTAATTATGAAGTTGATTAAATAGCTGTTTTGAGATCTACAAGCTTAAGCCTTTGGAGGACTGTTAGTGTGGTAGATATGCAATTAGCTGCTCAGATACTCTTAAGGAGGAATTTTCTATGCAGCAAAGAGGAATGAAGGCAGTAGGAAACCCTTAGGTGTCAAGTCCTTCACCACTTGGCTCAGCCATGGAGATTTACTCACGTAAGGTCAAACCTTTTCTGAGATCAATAAAAGAAGAGGGCATAAAGTTATGGACATTTTGCCCTGATATGGAGCAAGTGTACAGATTAACCAACTGTATCACAGCTTGAGTACCTCCTCCTCCTCATTCTGTTTCTTTCACCTTTTTTTCCTCAAGTTTTGATCCTAAAAAAACCTCTTCACTCCAAACATCTCAAAATTTTCTCTTTGAGAATTCATCCTAAAATTGGGAGCTTCTACTTTGCACCGCATAGAATCTGGTAACTATGCTGTGAAACCCCAGTCTCTAATGAAAGGACACATGGAGAACACTCTGGTCAAGGCAGAGGTGAGTCCCTTGTCAGCATTCAGTAGCAACAGGAAACCATCTGCTTAATCCATTTTGGACCTTCATTTAAACCCCTAGATGGCCATGGCCCTTCCTTACTTCAATGACCAGAAGAACCAACCAGCTGAACCCAATCAGACCACAGAAATATGAACAACAGTAATATTTATTCCAAGTTTTGGTTGGTGCATTATGCAGCCACAATTATTTCAAATATTTTCTAGGCAATCTCTTTCTTAAGTAGAAGTGCTCTTCCAGCAAGGGCATACCTGTCTGGCAATTTTCTATTACACTCAGCTCCTCTGTTTACTGTTAACTCATGACATCTTTCTCATCATGCTAACACCAGATTATTATACTTATTGTAAACTCAGTACAGTTTTGCCTTCTTTGACACAAAAGGATAAAAAACTTCCATAATCTTAAAAATAGAAAATAAGCAGACATGATTTCTAAATAGAAGTCTTAGCACAAAATCTTTAGGCATTGCTCTTTTCCTTTCATTCTTGAAGACCACTATCTTATCTCTGGAAAGAGGAACTTTGGCTTGCCTTCCCTTATAAATAAGGGGATTTAGGGCATATCAATCTCATTTACCTCCCATAAAAGGAAGAACAGTTCTACATATATCAGAAGTTCTTCGCCCTCAAGCAGGGCATAGTCCTAAAGCTTTCCCATATATAACCAGAGTAATTGATAATCTTATATTCCTTGAATAGACTTTGAGAAATAATGCAATAAACAGCAATAACTTTCTTCCTTTGTTTCTTTTCTTTCTCTCTCTCTGTCACTCTCTTTCTTTCTGTCTTTTTGTCTTTTTGAGACAGGGTCTTACTATGCAGTTCAGGCTGGCCTTGAGCTCACTTTGTAGCCCAGGCTGGTCTAAAACTCCCAATTTTAATTTCTAATGGTAACTTTTCTGGAAACTTGTTAGATGGATAAGTTTGGAACAGGATAACCTTCTAAACATTTTCAATTTTAACTTGTCTGTAATTTATTGTTTGTTATTTAGTCTCCTACTCTTTATTGACAAGCTAACATGAAGCTACTCTTCTAGTTGTTATTTCAAATTGTGTAAATATCAGTAATTTTGTAAATAACTTCTATCTACAAAAATGATAGATTATTATACAGTTCTAGTTAATGCTAAGTGTTTTGCAAACTTGAATATTCTTGATAAAGTTTGACTCATTTAAAAAAAATTAAGGTTAGATTTAACTTTTGTTCTAGGTTATCTAGGATAGACACACTTTATCTCATTATTATTATGATCATTACTTTTCCTATGTTCTTTTACTCACAAAATTAAATTTCTTTAGATGATAGATTATATGGTTATCTTATTTCAAGGAGTTTATTCATAAAACATAAATGCTATGCATTTCTTTATCAGAAAAGAATGTCAAATTTATTTCAATATTTTAAAAGCTAGAGGGTTATTTTTGCCAATAATAGGATCAAATTGTCTTCAAGTGTATTAGAAACATTAGAAATGGTTAAAATGTACTTTCAGAATAACCTATATAGTTTCACACCTAAGTGACTGAAAAAGTACTTTGTCAAATTGAAATAAATTATATTCCATAAATTGACTTTTACAATGTCTATAGAATATTTTCCAATTACTTGAAAAAGATAAATGAGATTTGAAACCACAAGTAAATTAAAGGTTTGCTTAATCAGTAGTTACATAAATTAGAAGGAATGTCAGTTTTATATTAATATTTAATAATAAGTTGATTAAACTTTGATTGAAAGCCTGTTTGTTTACATATTATGTAAATTGATTTTGAAATAAGGTTTGTAGATTTAGATGATGTTTACATTATGTCAGTTCCAAAGTTTACATAAGCCACATAAATTTTGGTTCACATGTAAATTATGACAAAACCCTAAATAAGTTTGATTTAGATAAAAATAGCAGAATAGTAGAATTAGTGGGTAGAATAGTTTTCAAAATTGAAATGTAATCTCCGCCCCCCCCACTACTGTCATTCTTTTTAATTTAAAAGTAAAAGAAAGACATCAGATTCACTGACAAGAACAAACTCTTGTGATGCTTGTTCTGTTTTGAGCTCCATTTGCCAGCCCAAGCTGCTACCCCGGAGCCACACCTTGGTCTCATGTTCTGTATGAGCCTTGTCTCTGTGAACTCCCTCCAACTTCCCTACCTTGTATAACAGGAAAGGACTGATGTCCAAGATATGTAAAGTACCCTGAAAACCCACCAACATGAGAAGAAGAGAACACATTTGAAACACAGGCAACATCTTTGGATGTCTCACCAAAGAATAAAAGCAGATGACAGGCACAGGAAGGACGTTCTTTACAATTCCTTACCAAATGACGCCAAGAATGCAGTACCAGCCTGGGTGCGGTGGTGCACGCCTGTAATCCCAGCGCCTGGGAGGATGAGGCAGAAGGGTTGCTATGAGCTCAAGGCCAGCCTCAACTACAGAGCAAGACCCTGACTGAAAAAAAAAAAGAGCAGTACCTTTTCACATCTATGAGAATGAATTCCTTCAAACTGTTAATACAAATTCTGACAAGGCTGTGGAGTAACGGGAGCACCAATTTAATGTTTCTGAGAATTCAAAACGTGCAGTTGCTTTGGAAAATGTTTGGCAGTTTCATTTTGTTTTGTTTTAACTAAGCTAAATATAGGCTTACTACACACCCACACAACAATTATCCTCCTAGGTAGTTACCCAAATTACTTGAGAACATACCCACACAAAAATCTTCATAGGAATGTTTATATTAGCTTTATTCATAATCTTCTGAAACAGGAAGGAACCAAGAAACCTTTCCATAGGTGGATGAGCCAGTGTAATAGCTATACAATAGAATGTTACACTGTGGTGAAAGAAATGACTATTAAACCATAAAAGAAGTGAAGCATCCTGAAATGCATATTGCAAGATATAAAAATACAATGTCAAAATGTTATTTAATTTATGATTCCAATGATATGACTTTCTAGAAAGGAGCAAAATTACGGAGACAGTAATAAGTTTTGTAGTTACCTGAGGTTAAGGTGGGGGATAAGTAAAATGTATCACTTTTTTGGGAACTAGGGATGAAGTTATCCTGTGTACACTATTATGGTGGATTTATACCATTACATATTATTAATAATATTATTATTTTGGTACCAGGAATCAAATTCAGGACCTTGTGCTTACCAGGTAGGCGCTTGTGACACTGAGCGATATCCCCAGCCCCCATATTATTAAAAATCCTATAGAATTTAGAATTTTGTAGTCCAAACATAAGGATTAATGCATAAAATTTTAAAAAAATCTTTGAATTTAGAAGCACCCAAGGTAACCTGTGACAGGAAATGTAACTATATCACAAGTCTACAAAAAATAAATCTCAGAGAAGAAACTGAGGTTGAGGAAAAGGTGCTGATCTAAATAACTTTGGAAATGGACAGATCCTGTATTACTAAAGGCAAATGGAACGGCACACAAACACTGCATTTAGTTCATAAAGATTTTTCCCATATGTGGTTGAATTAACAATGCAGACACTACTACAGATATTTACCTGAATTTAAAAATTGAATGAGCATGAGGCAGTGAGAGCCACTTTCCCACTGTAAGAGATGATAGGTAAACAAAAGGGAAAGGGTAGAATTTAGGTTTGTAATAACAGTTTCAGATAAAAGAAACCAAGATAAATGGATTTCGATAAATGGATGATTTTAAAACTGAAGTAGGAAATAAATTGGTCTGGAACATCTTACAGTGCTAGAAATAAGAACACAGAATAGACAAAACACAATAGAGAAAGCAAAACACTACACTGATGAAGTGTGCCGAGAAAATCATGGAGCTAACTGAAAGAATTGCAAGTGGTCAATGCTGAAAAAATCGGAGCACCACAAGAAAGGGATGGTACTTGGAATTATTTAGTTTATTAAAAGCCATGAATTCATTTTGATACTCACAAAGGATTGGATAATTAAATGAATAGGTGAGAGGAGATAAATTTCTTTTGAAGAATTACAAAGAATTGATAGAGGTGCCCACCCTCATGGAAGGGGAGTATAATTTTTCTTACCACTGTACTATAGTACTGCCTTTTAAAACTCTATTATGATAAAATGTTATGTGTAGGCTGTGAGTACAATAGGGAAAAGGGAAAAAAAGTAATAACAAAACTTCACAAACATTGCCTTAGCCAGTGGCCTTGTGAGCATCAACATCGGTGTGAGAATAAATGTCAAGAGTATGTGCCTTTCATCTGATGTGCTAAAGATAACGTGTTCCGTCTATGATCATATTCTGCAAAACCCTCAGTCTGCCCCTATCCATGAGAAAATCCCAGACAAATCTCAAATGAGGGACATTCAACACACCATCTGATCAGAATTCTTCAAAACTCTCAAAGGCTTGAAAAATAAATCTGAGAAATTATCTCAGTCTGAAAGAGTCTCTGTGAACATGATGACTAAATGAGGTGTGGCTCCCTGAATAGAATTTTAGGACAGAAAAAAAAACATTAAAATATTAGAATAACTTAAGAAAGCCTTAATAAAGAATGGAAATTTGTTAATGGGTAATTATTGGTTCATCACTTTGTAACAAAACAGATACCTATGCAAGATATTTATAATAGAGGCAACTATGTATAAGATATATATATATATATATATATATATATATAATGCTTGGTATTTTATATTTTGTATTTCTGTAAGTTGGAAATTGTTCTAAAGTTTAATTTTTTATTGAAAAAAATTTCTAATTGCTATTAGAGACTTGCACACCTAGTAAGTTTGTAATCCGTGCTAAATTAGGAAAGTAAGGGGACAAATACCTTCATGTATTCAATAATATTACTTTTAGGAACATAGTAGAATATCACAGTATAAAATAACCCAAAGATGGTATTATTCAACTCCTTTAGGAATAAGGAAACCAAGAGATGTTCAGTGGCTTAAACAGTGTCATGGAATTTCAAAAATATTGGTGACGTCAACCTAGATGTTCATCAACAAATGCATAAAGAAAATATGGTGTATACATATGCCAGAGAGTATTATGCAGCTGTAAAGAAGAATTAGGTCCTGTCTTTTGCAACAAGTGAATGGAATTGGAGGACATTATGTTCACTGAAATAAATAAGATACAGAAAAATAAGTACTATAAGTTCTTTCTCTCTTATGGAAGCAAAAAATAAATATGCTGACTTGAATAAAAAGTAGCAATTAGTAAAGTTTGGGGTTAGAGGAGGCAGTGGATAAAGAAGTTGAAATTGATCAGTATGCATTGTATGCATACATAGAAATATCACACTAAACCCCACTAATGTATATGATTAACACATCTCTATAAAAATAAAATAATTATTATAAAAATGTACCATTTCCAAAGACAATGAGTTAGCTAATGAGCAGTATGTATCATATGTTTGTCACAATTATAATTTTCAATTTGAGAAATTTTAACATTTAGAAAGGGAGCAACATACTTGGAACCAGTGGGCAATTTAGTTAGAAATCTTTAAAAAATTTGACTATATACCTGCAGATTTTTGAAAACAAGTCTTCTTCAATGTAAATTAACCTTTAAATAATTGAAAATGGAAGAAATGTAAAAGCTAGAATTAAACCTAGCAGCACAGTTTCAGACAGTGACCTGAATTGGGAGAAGAAAGATAAGCTTTGGAAAAAATACATATTTTACACATCGCCATGTTCTCTTTAGACCCTGGAAAGTTGCCATTCTGTGAAGTCACTATGGGATTCATTAGAAAAATTAAAGGAAAAGCAGTGAAAGTTTTGTTTCTGAGAGAAGATTGCATTTATAGAAAAGTTTTCTTCTACAAATGCAAAATTTAGAATAATTATAGACCAGGAGCCATTGCTAATATGGAGTCTCATTACCAATAAAGTTATGATTCGACTAAGTCTTAGTAGCTTCCACATGAAGATATCCACGGTGTTGAGATGTTTATGTTTTATGAAATCTTACCAACATTGCCGTGAGCTTGTGGAAGAGGAGGGCAGGAAGGGTGTGTAGATGGATAGCCAGTACACATTAGAAGGGAGGAAACGTGGCCTGTTCCACACCTTTTGCTCTTGTTGCTTGTGCTGTCTTCTGCCACCTTGAAGTGTTGCCCCTGTGCCATGTCACTCTGCCTTGGACCCAGCTGGCTATGGACTGAAACCACAAACTGTGACCTAAATAAACCTTTCCTTCCTTAATTTTGGTTGTCAGGTATTTTGTCTCAGCAACGAGAGAAGAGTAACTAAGATGACAGTAGCCATGTTAATAATTCATTTGTAAAAGAAAAAAATATTGTGCCATATTGTTTTCACATCATTTCCATACAGGTAAGGATTAGATCCAAATGTTAAAATAATACTATCTTTGGTAGATACCTTTACCTCTGCGACGGTGGGAATTGTAGAGAAGCTGACCAGTGTTCAGGAAGTTTGCCTAATATGCTGACCTTCTTGTGCAACGTGAATGAATTGGATGCACAGCTCATCAAATCTTGTAGAAATTTAATGGGGTAAAAGCAGATAAAACTGATAAAGATGATAAACTTTAGTCATTCCATTTCTTCTCTGATAGTTAATATCAGCTTGTATGGAGGACGGCAGTTATGAAATATTGCATTGAGATTCATATATACAATAAAACTAAGAGATTATTTAGGAATACGGACATAGTTTAGGGAATCAGGGAAGGAAGGAGAAGGAAAGGTGGAAGAGAGTGAAAAATGATCATGATGTTATATATATATATATATATATATATATATATATATATATATATATATCCATCCCAAATGAATGCAGTCGATTTGTATCACAAATGCATACTAAAAAATTAAAAAATCATTTCATTAAAAAAATAAACTGCATAAATAAAAAGCCTTAGTACTTTCTTTTTATTCTTTCCCTCATCCCAGTTGTTCCTTTCTTTGAGCAATTTATTTCCCTTTCTTATTATCTATTGTACATTTTGGGCTTAATTTACTCTTTCATGTTCTTACACCAGGGAGACAATGTGGTATTTACACATGTGGGTCCGATTTATTTCACTTATGAGTGTGGTCTCTAGTTGCATCCATTTACCTCTAACTATACATGTCCAAGTTCACACAGAACAAAGAAAACAGTTTTTCACTAGAACAAAACAAGTCGATAGGAACTGGAATTGTTTTCCACTACTTTATCAATGAGATTTTCTTCATTTTCTGTCTTTCACGCTGTTAAGATGGCTTCATTGGATTTAAATGCCATCTTCTGACAAATGCTTTTCATAATTAATTCAAAATTTCCTTGTCAAATTATTCTATAACTCACCTAATAAAAACGTTTTAAATACATTAACTGCATACTTAAAGAACACATCTAGACATATTGATCTGCCCTCTTGCCACCCTGCACTGCGACGATAAGCACTTTTCTGCTATGACTGTTAGTATCTCACCTCGGTCAATGGGTTTCTGAGAACAGATCAATGGCAGGCCAGGGCTCACAGCTTTCAGGAGTGTTTGGAAGGATCAAGGAAATTACAGTTTATTTACCAGTATTCTTATGTTCTCTTTTTGATTAGAATGCAGCATATTAAATCAAAACATAGTAATGTTGTTGCTTAGTTACAATGGATCTTCATTTGCACTACTGTAATTATCCAGTGAATAGAAAAGGAAGATTTTACTTTTCTTTTTCCATTTTTCTCATTAAAACTAAGAGACTGCCCACGTGTCCTCTTGAAATCAACTGATTTCCCCCTTTATTTTGCATCTCCTTTATTTTTTCTAATTAACTGCCTTTCTTCATGCTAAAGTGAGCTCTTCTAAACTCGAACATCTTCTGCCAAAATAATTTCTGGCAATCTGCCAGTGTTTGCAGCACTGATGTGTGTCACCTTCCAGGATTTTTCAGACTGTTAGTTTGTTTCTCTTTGAATCCATCTCCTCTCCTCCTCCTCTAGTAGTTTCTGTATTATAAAATTTCAGCTTGATTTTTTTCTGTGGTGGGAACCATACTGCCTACTTAGTAGAAATAAATTAGAGAACTTCTTTGCTCCCTGAAGCCAGAGAGCTCAGGTAGTGTGCGAGGAGTTGGATCAGCACTTAAACCTGGGGCCAACAATAAGAGCTTGCTGATTCTGTCACATTCTATTCTTACACACTAGAGTGAACCGAGAAGATTTTAAATTTTCACCCACTAGCTTTTCATTATTTGAAAAAGCCCCTCAGTTTAGGTCTTGAAGATATTTTAATTACTAACCACGAAATGAATTTTGCAGCAGCAGCAACAGGAAATCTTTCCCAGATTGTTTTCCTCAGGTCCTAACACCTGACCTGTGGCTCATCAGCACTATAGCCTAGAAATTCATCGCCTTTCCTCAGGACTTCTGTACACATTCCCGCACACGTCTGAAAGTAGGTTACATTGACATAAAGTACCAGCATGTGTAATATTCAATTTGCTCTTTGTTATTGTTTCATGGAATTTGAACTAGTTACTTTATCCTCTGCTCCATGCTAGTGTTGAAGAGCACGTTTTCATTAGCTGCTGTCTTTCTTAATGGAAGAGCAGTTTCTCTTAGTCAATGCTTACAGGCAGCACCACAAGTTAGAAAAGCCACTATGCTGACTATTAAGAGTATGATATTATTATTATAATATGTTTTCACTAATTTTTATGATAATTTTGTAATTTTTATGTTGTTTTGTTATAAGGAATGGCTGATTTTGGCAGAGAATTGCTTCTTAGGCTAATATAAGGATAGAGGTAAGATAGTTTACTTAACAGTAAAATGAGAAATCTGAAAGATAAGAATAAGCAGATTTTGAAATCTTGGTCATAACAACAAATATTCTCAATAGATACCCCTGACTGGTAAAGCAAGTGTAACCTTTTTGGTTTCCTTAATTTGTATTTTTCCCCCTGCATATTGAAAAATTTTCAGAGAGGAAATATCTTCTCTATGTCAACGAAGAAAATGATGGAAAGCACTTCACTTTGATTGCTCTCACGGGGCTCTATCTAAGGGGAGAAAACTGGCTGCTTCGAGGTAAAATTCAGGTAGTGCTGACAGGAAAAGAAAAGAAAGGAAAAGAAATGATCAAAATAACCAAATATAAAACAATGTGGCAGAGACAACAAATTGTTTGCTCAATCCATCTACTTCCAGAGACCCCAGCCCATGTTGCTATAGTGAATTTCATATGAAATATGGAGATGTCACAATAATTGAAGTTTATTATTGCCATTAAATGGAGGCCTCTCTCCAAGCTTTCTGTCCCAGCCTTGGGCCAGCTTCTCATCCTATCTTTAGAAGGTATTGCTGGAGCTTCCTAGCTGACAATGTGGCATCTACCTTTATTCATCTTTCTCCTACCCGCTCCTCAGAGCTGTCTGGGATATTTTTCTAAAATAGAACACTGTCCTCTAGAAACTTCCAGGTGCTTCAGCGCTGTACCTGTCCAGGAACACTCACTACTTGCTTTTCTTATTGTTTCGGGCAGATTTAGATGCCCATTCTACTTGTAACACTTTTCACACAGCTTTTAGAGTTCATGACGTACTTTATTGAAAGAGATCTATTTAAAATGGACAAAATATTACCAGATAGCATGATTCTGGTTGTCTTGCTGCTTCTCTTTTCTGAAGAGAATTCACATCTGCCTTTACAAAAATCTATAGAGTTTCCTCTCACAGGGCATGATGGGGAAGAATTAAAGTGCTATATATGTTCAGAGGGACATAAAATTTTCAAAAACTTTGTAGGTTCTTCTGTCCTGCTGTGGGCTCATAGGAAGAGTCAACAGGTCCTCATTTAGTGGCTCACCTTAGTAATTTGTATATATGCAAAACTGATTTGAAGCTAGAGTCTCTGCATAATAAACTATTAGTAGTAGGAATTTTGAATTTTCTGGTGTCAACGCGGCTGAGAGGGTTAGAAAACCTATAAAGCAAGATGAGGAGGAAATTTGAGAAAGATTTTTGGGAAGAATAAGTTACACAACATCAATTCCTTCTAGGCTGTGAAACCTTGATCCATAAAATAGCCAGTAAGGTTTCCTCAAGCTAGAATTCCCAAGGAGCTCTTGGAAATAGCTGCACCCAGTGTTCAAATTTAAGTCATTTGCTTTTCTGGGCATTTCTATTGAATATTTTGCCTATCTTTATTGCATCCTTTCTGTGCTTCTCAGTTATGATGTCATAGCCAATAAGTTTAGGTGAGATGAACTAATTTTCCAGGCTGAATTTGGCCAACATTTCCACCTGTCTTTTCTAAGGCCCTTGCTCTTTTCTTTGTCTAGGTATCCTAGCTTCTTGGTGTTTACAGGTCTCACTTTCTCAATTCTTTCATGTTTCTCTATAGATACATCTCCACTCAGCTTCCCCTGATTACCCACCCTGCAAGATAAACTGAAGTTGGTATTGTTGTCTGATCTCTTCCTGTATTTATTTGTTAGCGTCTCTTTTTCCTCCTCAGAGAATTCATTTCCATTGCAGTAGGAAGTTCTCATCTCACACATGCATGCACCCAAGCACGCATGCACACGGAAAACAATATGTGGACCAACAGTTTGTGGAACCAATATTTGGAGTAGTTTGAGATTCACTGTTGGATTGATTAATTTTGCTTGCAACCATAAATTCTAAGGGTCACAAATCTGATTTAGTGCCATGTATTATCCCAATTTTAAAAAGAAATGTATTTAAATATTAAGGGCTCACACTGAAGGGTGCTTTGGAAAATCTGAGATAAACCATATATATTAACTTTTGTGGCGATTGGATAAAAAAACGAAGCATGATTATAAAAATACATCAAAGTGAAGATATTGGAGTAAAAGTCCAATAGCTGTGAAAGAATGTTACATTTTCTAGCTGACACAAAAGAGAAGGTTAAGCCAGTTCGCTTAAGTATGACGCAAATTGTAAGCAGTTGATGTTTACATCACTTTATTTGCATGTGTGTTTGATTTTGAGGGACTGAGTCCTTGCATTTATCATGGCACCAGTACCCGAAGAAAGTGTTCAATAGATTATCATTGTGGAAATGAAATAGCATTGGGAAAAAGCTCTGGCTTTGGGAGTATTACTAACTAGACATTAGATGTGTTATTTAGTCTGCCTTTGCTAAGCTTTCACAGCTTTATGTATAAAATGGAAGTGCTGGATTTCATAATTAAGTCCTTTGCAGCTATAAAATATTCTATAATTTTAACTGCTTATATATGAGTGCAGGCATGCGCACACTCTCATCTACTGGAAATAAAGATATACTTCTTAAAAATTTCCTTTGCAAATGTATTTTGGTTAATATAGCTGCCATCAATTTGGCTTATAAAATAGTGTTTTCAATGATCTCTCAGCAAGATAAATTAACTTTTATGTTCCTATAGCCATTTCCTCTGACTGCTGCTGAATTCACACTTCACTAATGGCGAGGATCTGATTAAAACTAATTTCATAGTGATTCTTTGACATTTTCAAACATAGAAATGTGCGTGCTTTTCTGAATAAAATTCAGAGCATATCATATAAATTGTAAAAGTTACTATTAAAGTTCAGTGAAATACTGGATAGGAGTTGTGAAACTAAAAATATCTGAATCCTCAGTAGAGTTTATACCTGCATGTGCTCCCAAAGCCTCGTGGACTCATAGGTGGGGCTTTGGGGCACTGATTGACTCCCCGGAATCTGATACGCATCACCGGATTATGCATCCCCCAGATACATTTAGAGCTAAATGTGATGTTGGGTGGTGCAGACTGGTGGGAGTTGAGTCCCTGGGGGTGTGACCTAGAAGAGTATATTTCTCTTCCTCTCTCCTCCCTTGATGTCTCTCTCTGCTTCCTGTTTGCCACAAGCATCTCTCCTCTGCTAGGCCCATCTGCCGTGCTGTCGTGCTGCCTTGGAATCACCTGATCATGCAAGGACTGAGGCTGTTGAAACTTAAGCTAAAATAAGCCTGTCTTCCCTTAAATTGCCAGTGTGGGGTAGTATGTCCCAGGGAGGGGAACGTGACTAAAATTGTACTGTATTATACTGTTGGAAATGAGTTTCCTTTAAGTTTCTTCATTTATTTTACTTTTATATCCCATAATTTTGAACATTTTGATCCTCTAGACCTCTGTCTAATGGTCCTGCTCATTAGCTCCGTCGTCAATTCTTCACCTTTGCTGTTTGATAGACATTAAATTAGAGAAGCTGATAGTACCTAACAGCATAGGTCAACGAATCAGACTCCTGAGTGGGAAGGCAAGACAGAAATCCAGTCCTGTCTGCAGTGTCAACATAGGCTGGAAGAGCAAATCCCAAGTGACCACAGCATCAGTAATTTGTTCCCAAATGCCAAATTAATGAATCTGCAACAAGAAAACCCGGACAGCAGCAACACAGTGTCCTTAACTCTTGTAACTGGGCCACATGATTCTATTACTAGGAACCCTCCTCCAATTTCAGATACACTTACATGATGGATTTGGTGCTTTTGGATGAATCCTGCCCTTGGCTATCTCTACTTTAGGAACTAAAATATGGTTATTTTAGATAAAGTAAAGGCAAGAGAAGGAGGAAGAAGCTAAAAAAAAGCATTTTTTAATTAATGTTAACAATAAGTTAAAGGGACCCAAGGAGGAGCAGTAAGACAGAAAAGAGGCAGATGACAGCGCATCTGTAAGGGTAAGGAAGAAAGTATTTTAATGAAGAGTACATCTCATTTCAGAGTGAATTACCATCTTATCCATAGATCATATTTGTTTGTTTTTTCAGATGGAGTCTGTGTTGCTCAAGGGTGCCTCACCTTTAGGGTCCTCCCACTCAGCTCTCTAAGAATTTGGATTACGGATATGAATCGCTACACCAGCTTCATGGATTATATTCATAATCCATAATATAACTTGAAAATTGAACTAAATCAAGACTTTTAATAAAATCTATCAGAAAGATTGCACATTGAGTACTGACCCAGTTTTTAAATAAAATTTTAATATAAATTATCTTTGTCTCTTCCTCCTCTCCTCTTTCCTCTTTTGTCCCCTCTCTTCTCCCATCTTACTCTCCTCTGTCCTTCCTTTCAAGTACTAAGTTAAACTTCAGCTGGCAGACACATTAAGTGTAGAAGGCCGCATTGTTCACAATGGACTCACAGTAAGCAGGCAGTCACTCCCACTACTGGATACCTGCTGAGCTGATGGTAGGTTCAGGTCTCTCAGCTTGTGCCTGTTGGAAAGAATGTGCAATAGCTGCAAAGAACACGTAAGTCACCTACTTTAGCTCCTTTCCCTTTCTTTTTTTCTACAACTAAAATTTCAAAGTTCAGTGCTTAATGTTGAGATGTCAGAAAGTACAGGGACTGGGAAAAGACCATATCGTATTCATTTGGGAGTATATAAGAGACTTCTGAGCGAAATTTGAAGACTATATTGGAGAACATGAGCTGAGTTTCAGAACTAGTTAAGAAGAAGTTTCTGGATCCATTATATAAAGAGGCAGTTACTGATTGAGTTTGTCAAGAGCAGAATTTTCAAATATTGCTACTCATAAGAAATACTGGAATCACTTGAGTAAAATGTAGATCCTAGGGCTCATGCCAAAAATTCTGATGTAGTAAGATTGGTATGGAGAGCAGAAAAAGAGAACTCTAAATATCAGAAGTGTTAAGGATGCTGGACATCCTCAGGTCACACATGGAAGGCCTGAGACCTAATCTGAAAGAGGGGAAGGAAAGACACAGCTGACAAATTAGGGTTAGCTTTCGGAAGGAAAAGAGCAAATTTTCTCCTGAGGAATAAGGGTGCCTTAAAAAAAGGTTAGTAACAAAAGCTAACTTGAGTTTAGAAGGAAGATGGTAATCCTAATCAAAAGGGTAGAAGAAACTGAAAGGGAGAGAGAGAGAGACAGAGAGAGAGAGAGACAGAGACAGAGAGAGAACCACTGAGATGTGTGACAATTATGCAAAAGGGTCAAAGTAGCTCTTCCAGCTGAGTGACTTTGGTAAAACTCTGAATCTACTTAGTGTCTTCATAATTTTATCTTTTCAGTGATGAGATTTTTGAGCTTCATACACTTTGAGGCCATGCCCAACTGTAAAGAAGTCTATGATTCTTCTAAAGAACTCTCAGTCAGCACATCTCTCTAAGCAACATGAAGTACCTTCGTCTGTCAGAGATATTATGGGGGGTATTTTCCTCTGAGGGTGGGAGGATGACATCTGATGATAATGTTTTTATCTTAAGGAAAAATGAATTCAACTGTAATTCCGCTTCTCCTTAACCTCTGTTTCAGTACCAAGAATTAGTTTCACAGAAAATGACCAAAATATTAAAGATAAAATTGTTAAACCGTGATTAGCCAGTTTAAATTTAGGCAGTATAAATTTTTAGAAAATTAGATCTGTAATATTCTGTGGCTTTGTCCTATTTTAGGAAGCAAATCAATTAATAACTTGGAGGGTTAAGATTTACTTGTAAATTTTATGTTTTTTCTTTCTATTACTCATTTCCATTCTACTGTGTGCTTCAATTCTAATGTGTGTTGTATGGTTTTATTTTCCCTGTCTACTTACTCCTTAACTTGATGTAAACCATGAATATTGGAAAACTGATTTTGTAGCATATATCATGTTGGCCTTGAGCACAGGTAAAGAGATTTAGACAAACTTCTGTAAGACAGTAAGACAGTGAAGATAGAATTTGAAATCCATTCTGCTTTGGACCCAGATGTGATAGGTGGTGGTTCACAATTCTGAGAATTTCAGACAATTGTTGGGGGCGTGACTGTACCACTCTAGTACCAAAGGAATGTGTCTCATGTACAGAAAATGCAGTGGTTAATTTCATATGTGCTCTTAGGCAATCAACACATGGCCAAACACCATTCTAAAATGTTGCTGAGAAAGAATTTTTTGATATAATTAACTTAAATCAGGAGACTTTGAATAAAGCAGATTTCCAGGTAGTGTGAATGGGTCACCCAACCCACAGAAGGCCTGAAGACGAAAGACTAAAGTTCTCTGGAGAATAAGGAATTCTGCCTCTAGACTGCTTTTTGGATCAAAACTGAAGCCTCAGGGTTTCCTGGGATTCTTGGCTTGCAGGCTTTCCTTATGAAATGTGAACTGGTAAGCGTTCACAGCCACATGGGCCAAGTGACTTTAAGAATTCTCCCTTTAGATACATAGTATGGGAAAACCTTCGCATAAAAGGCAACTGGCAAAACATGGCTCCTACTAATGTGGCAGTGGATTTATCTATTTGGAATCAACAACACTTTCAAATCTCAAATGAAAGGTAGACTAACTAGGTAAATGAGTATACATAAATCTATCTATCTGTTTATCTGTCTATCTTGTGAATGTATTTATACCAGGGTTAAGAACTCATGTTCTGAGTTTAGATATCAAACTGATCTGTTTATAAATAAAATACAATGTGAGTTTGTAGATTTCAGGTTCAAAAAACTCCTGTTGATACAGTTTTGAAGGATACTGAAATTAAAAAATCCATATATATCCTGAGGCAATTAACTTGCCAGTTTATAGTACGCAGCCAGAAAGTTAATGGCAGCAGAGACAGCTGCTATATGACAATACAACTGGCACAATTTTGCCAAATGCATTCACAAAATGTGAGGAAACATGGGAAATAGAAATGAATGCTTTATAAACAGGCACTGATTCTTTTCTTCTTCTACCTTTTCTTCTTCTTCTTCCTCTTTTTCTGCTTCCTCTTCTTTTTCTTCTTCTTCTTCCTCTTCTTTCTCCTCTTCCTCTTTCCCTTCTTCCCCTTCCCCTCCTTCTCCTTCTCCTTTCCCGTCCCCTTCCTCTTCTTCCCCTTCTTCCCTTTCCCTCCTCCTCCTCCTCTTTCTTCTTCTTCTTCTTCTTCTTCTTCTTCTTCTTCTTCTTCTTCTTCTTCTTCTTCTTCTTCTTCTTCTTCTTCTTCTTCTTCTTCTTCTCCTCCTCCTCCTCCTCCTCCTCCTCT
>PVLD010016115.1:0-46143 GCA_004027595.1 Dinomys branickii | reverse complement strand
GTTTGTCCCAGTAGCGCATTCTCTGTCGGGTTCAGGAGCTGAAGCCGTTCTTCCCTCCACACTCGCTCTCTCGGCTGGTCATCTTCTTCCCGGAAGTCCTTATTTCTGTCTTCATATTGTTATATTTCATTGTTTGGGTGGTAATCCTCTGGGAGGTTCTCTCTCTGCTGCCTACCCGGTCGCCATCTTCCCGGAAGTCCCCCCTCATTGCATTTAGAAACACTTAGAAGATTAGTGGAGCAGCTTCTTGGTGCGTCTCGGTGGGCCATGGAGGTGTGGCCTTGGGTGCTGTGTCTGGTCTCTGGCCCCTTGCTTCCTGGCACTGTCCTCTGCTCTGCTTCCTGGCCACCAGGAACCAAGCAGCTTTGCTCAGCTACATCCTTTTGCTATGATGCTCCAGCCTTGGAGTCAGGTGACCATGGACCAAGTCCCTTGACACCATAAGCCAAATTAAAGCTGTCTGTTAAATTGTGTGTGTCAGGTACTGTGTCCCAGTGATAAGAAAGTTGATTAATATATTACCTCTTATAACTCATGAAGGAAATGAGGCGGCACTGGTCACAGGGGATGAAGTGTCAGTTACAGATGAACAGGTTCTGGGGAATCTAGTGTTCAGTAGGGTGACTGAGCAATGACAGAGCTTAAGTGTGAGGCGATGGATGTGTTGATTAGCTTGAGTGTGATCGTCATTTCATGTGTACATCAAAACATCACCACGTACATGGCAAACAGATACAAGTTTCGTTTTTCACCCACTCCTCAATAAAGCTGGAAAATAATTAATAAAATTCCTGCAAATTAATTGACAGAGGCAGGGACGACTCAGGAGCTGTCAGGTCAAAGAAGCACATGCTTGAAAGTGACAGCAAGAGTAAGGTGAACCTGACCCGTGAATCTGCTTAGCCATTCGTCAGGAACTGGCTCCAGCTTGAGTCAGATGCATGGGCGCTACCTTTCTCTGGTGCTCTGACCCTGGATTCTAGACACTGGATCCAGCCAGACACTGCATTCTAGAAAGTCAACAGAAAAAGACCCCAAGCTGCCTTTTGGAGCCTTCCCAATCAGCCTTCCTCCCTTTCCTCTCTTCCCATCTTCTCTCCTTATCCCACCCAAACGGACTCTTTGTGTTCTAAACTCCCATCCATCTGTCTGCTGATTCACTAGCAAGGGGGTGATTGGGTGGAGTCTGCCCAAGGGCTCTGCTCCATCTCCCAGAATACCCACGGGTGCTATACCACCCGAGTGTGTGGTCCTGTGTGTTCTAGAGACTTCAGGTCGATTTAGGGACACAGTTGCTTGGCTGGAGAACTACACAGAGCCTTTAACATGTGGAGGGCTGTTACTAGTCTCTAAGAGGAGGACATGGAGCACTGTTACCCAGATGCATGGAATTTCCCCCAAACCGCAAGGCAGATGGAACCCTGGGGCACTAGGTCCCCAACTGGGCAGAAGACAGTTGTGTGACAACACCTTGTTTATTAGCTGTTTTTGGCTTGTTTTTATTTTACCATATAACACCATAAGTATATAGTATATAGTATAATATATAATCTATCTGCCAGTTCATTCCCAGAATCTATGCAGCCAATTCTGCTATAATGTGACCTGGACTTTCCTAAAAAATTACAACTTCATGCAAAGCCATGCAATAACAACCACAGTGCCTCTGTCAAAAATAGGTTAGAGAAATAACAGTCAAGTATGTCATTGATATATTAGAAAATACAGCACCTGATAAAGATAGTGGCTATGTTGTGCACATGCTAATGGTTATGAAGGCATAAGCAGCACAATCACTATGACACTTGACCTTGAAAAGGTTTGGACTTCTGCTGTGGGTGTGCATATCAGAAAGCTCTCAGCTGTGAGTGGTTATGGGCTGGTGAGGGGCGTTGTCTGCTGTGACAGCAGGTGCAGATGGGTGGCACTTCAGCACACGAGGAGGAAAAAAATCACAACATAAGCCAACAAAAAAATTCTCATTATGCTCAAAATGTTCCCTAATACATCAAACACATTGGAGCAACGATGTGTTCTTAGGACAACCATTACATAGCAGAACAGACTGGAGCGTTAATATTTCAGAATATTTCCTAATAGATGTTCTTCCACACACATAACAAATTGACCAACCCACACACAAACAGAGTGCTTTTCTTCTTTTCCTTAAACAGGATTACCCACGCTTCCCATGTGCTGTTTCATTTTGTTATTAGCCAGCCTGGCTTCTTTCCGTGCCAGTACGCAGCCTTCTATCTTAATCTTTTCTCTATGGTTTAGCTTTCCAGTGTGCAGATGTTCACCACAATTCACTTAGCTTTCCCTTTTGATAGCCACCTAAGTTTGTATCTATTTTTACTATTATAAGTTCAATGAAGACCGTTGTTTCTGTGGTGATAATTTTTCAGGAAGGCTGTCACAGCTTTTGCTTAGGATACAGAAAGCATGGAAAAAACATTACACCCCCCTTTCCAACAGCAAAGAAGTTAATTGATCTTAATCCTCAATGTTCCTAGAATTTAATAAAAAGCCGAGGCCACAGGGCAACCCAAGAGTGGCACTATCCCCCCAGTGGTGAACACTGGTGGGGAGCCTTTAACTCTGCGGGCTCTGGAAGGATAGGGTCTCTAAGAAGTGATGTGAGCACTGGCTTGCCTTGGGCAGTGCTACCAGACACCAAAGATCAGTCAGAAGGAGCTGACTTAAACTGGGAAGTCTAACACCCCCAGAGCTGCAGGGGCTTGCACCCTCTGCCTCACTCCCCCATGGAGTGCCCACAAACGAGACAGGGATGGGAGAATGCTAAGAAAACCCATCTTCCCGTGAGGAGAGGTCAGGAGGGCAGAAACTGTGCATGGCCACAGATCCCCAGATCCTCCCAGCCTGTTTCTGCTGTGGGTGAGAAGCGTTAAGCCTGAGAAGGAAGGGGAGCAAACCCTATGGAGGTGAGAACAGCACTTCCTTCCATCTTTTCTCATTTAAACAGCACTCTAGGGTCATTCTGCCTTCTATTGTGCCAAGAGAGATAGATAATAGGATAAAAGCTCAGGAGATTGCCTAGTGTGTGGCCGGGTCTCCCAGCTCGATCTTTGATCACCTTCACCCTACTCCCACCTCATTGCAGGCTCAGAAATGTGCACTATATGTCATTTATTAATTCAGATCAGAGTGAATTCTGGGATGAGCATGTGTGTTGAGAGCTCCAAGATCACACAGTGCCCTATGAATCATTCCTGTCAATCACACCTAGGGATTTAGGAGGCAGCACCTAGGTGGGGAGGTGACTGCCCTTTACATTCCACAAGACTGTTTTGCCCAAGTGCTGCTGCCATCATCATGTGCTGTGCCTTTTCTGTTACTTGGCACCTGTTTTGGTCTGTGCTACATCTTTTATTGGCATGGACTTGCCCTGAGCACAACTTCCTGTGATCTTCAAAAACTTACTATTTAGTATTGCGTGTGCACCTGCCAGTTTTTCCCTGGTGGTGCTCAGGGTCCTGGGTTCTATCACCCCACCCCACGGCAACACTGCCACCCAATCAGGACACTGACTGGGAACTTTTTAGAAATTTTCTATATTTTATTTTAAAGACAAAAGAATGGAGACATATAAATCAGAAAAACACAAAAACAATACAGGGAATACAAAATTATTGAGAAGATAACAGGGAATTAGCACTGGATGCTGTATTACATAATGCTGTCTTCACATTTGTTACTTAGTTATACAAATGAAGGCTCATTCAATTAATCAATTTTCTCCACCCTCACCTGTGTTGTTCTCCCACCCAATCAGTCATCTTCTCTCTGATAATAACTATACTTTTGGGTTTATTTACTCCCTCGGGGTCTCATATTGGGAAGAGACATGGCTGCTTCAAATTATGCTGTAACAAACATGGATGTGCACAAATTGCTATGGCAGGAGGTGGAAAAGCACCCATCCTCAAAGACGGTAGATAGGCAGGAAACCAGGTTCACTATGGTCAAACCCTGAATGACAAGCATGCAAGGCCATTGGGGGTCCAGTCGAGTCAGCGTGGTTACCCTGTGAACCATCAGGCTCTGCCTAGATGCAGCGTGCCCAGAGGCCTGGTCCAGTCCTCGGGGGTTGCCCCCATGGACCGCCAGGCCCTGCCCCATTGAGGTGCTCCCGGGGGCCCAGTTGAGTCCTCGGGTGATGGGGAACTTTTATGCCTAGGGAAGGGACAATGTGCAGTAATGCCATGAGGAAACACCTGGAGACCCGGGCTGTGGGATAGATCCAACCTTATTCCACCTCCACACAGGCAGGCTGGCCTTGAGTGACATCAGCAACTATCTGGAGGGGAGGCTAAGTATATAAAGGGCTGAGGTCAAAGTTTCAAAGAATCTGGATGGAATGTCGGCAGTGAAAACTGCCCAGACAATCAGCACAGGTGTGTAGATAGGGCTGTCATCAGGAAGACCACCGATCCTGGCCTGAATTTCTTTTCTTTTTTCTTTTAAATTTTATTTTAAAGACAAAGGAATGGAGACATATGAACCAGAAAAGCCATAAACAATACAGAAAATACAAAGTTATACAGAATATACTAGAGAATTAGCACTGGATGTTGTATTACATAGTTATCTTCACATTAGCTAACACAAAAACATTAAAGGAAATACCAAATTATAGAGAAGATAGTAGGGAATTTGCACTGGATGCTGTATAATATAAAGTTATCTTCACTTCTTTCAATACAAAAATGATTGATGAAATACAGAATTATAGAGAACATAGAAGGGAATTAGCTCTGGATGCTGTCCTACATAATGCTACCTTCACCTTTGTTACTCAGTTACACAGATGATGGCCCATTTGATCATTCAATTTTTCTCCTCCCTCACCTCCATTGCCCTACCACTCAATCAGTCATCTTCCCTGTGATAATAACTGTACTCCTGGGTTTATCTATATCCTTGGACTCTCGCCTTGGGAAGAGATATAGCTGCCTCAGACTATACTATAACATACATGGGTGTATACAAACTGCCATGGTCAGAGGTGGGAAAGCACATATGCTCACAGCGGACCGCCCGGCTCCACCCTGTTGTCGTGCTATGGGTGGGGGCGGGTCCAGTCCATGAGGTGCCCTGAGTGGGGCCCTCAGCGGAGCACCCACTGGGCCCACTGCGGAGCAGCAGCATAGCAGCCACGGGGCCCACTGCAGAGCAGCATCGGGGACCACTGCAGGGCAGCCACGGGGCTCAGAGTGGGGCAGCGGTGGGGCCCACTGTGGCGCAGCCGCGGGGCTCACTGCAGAGCAGCCGTGGGGCCCACAGCGGAGCAGCCGCGGGGCCCACAGTGGGGCAGCCGCGGAGCCCACTGTGGGGCAGGATCAGGGACCACTGCAGCGCAGCCACGGGGCCCACTGCGGGGCAGCATCGGGGACCACTGCAGTGCAACCACGGGGCCCACAGTGGGGCAGCTGCGGGGCCCACTGCGGCACAGCTGCGGGGCCCACATCGGAGCAGCTGCGGGGCCCACAGCGGAGCAGCCACAGGGCCCACTGTGGCGCAGCCATGGGGCCCACAGCCTGGCTTGAATTTCTTTAGGGCCCTTCTTGTTTGTGGCAGGCAGGCTAATGTTTGTAATAGCAGGAAGTTCTCTCTCAGGTCACTCTCAGGTCAGGCTCACTCATGAGGTGAGCAGCTTTCCTTGCCAGGTACTTGCACGGTGCTGTTTCTGCTTTGGAGCCAGAGGACCATGGACAGAATCCTCCAACCAGTGAGCCAAACTAAACCATTCCTCCTTCTAAGTTATGGGAGCGGGCCATTTGTCCCAGTGATAGAAAGAATATAATGAAGCATAAACAAACAAGAAATAACAGCATGCTACGAAGAAACAAAGCAACTGACAGAACCAAGTTCAGATATGACACAGATGTTGGAACTATCAGAGAGGGTATCTCAAATAGTCATTAACAACACAGGCAAGTCCCTGGGGAAAATGGGGTCCATGTGCCTGATGGGGCAGGTAATCTCAGTGGAGATGGATACTTTGGGACAGGATCAGATGGAAATGGTGAAGGGTCTTCTTGGCAGGCTTGTCACAGCCAACGGAAGATGAGCGATTCATGCAGGTCAGTAATCTGACTGAGATGGAGAGAAAGCAGGGTAGGATGCTTGGGTGTGGGGCAATATGCACCAGCATGAGGTGTGTGTAACTGGATTCTTGGAGTGAAGGAAATTGAGAAGATGGGGCAGAAGACATCTTTGCAGAGCTAATGCTAGAGGATTTCCCAAAACTAAAGTGGACATCAAATCACAGATCCAAGAAGCTCTGAGAAAACCACACAGGGCAGATGTCCAAACCCACATGCAACAGCATGTTCAAACTGCTGAAAACCAAAGTCTGAGAAATCCTGAAGGCAGCCAGAGAAATAGAGCCTCATCAACACCTATAAACAGCACAGCAGACCTCTTACCAGAAACCAAGCGTTAGGGACTGAGTCATCTTCTACCCCCAAATGTATGTATTGAAGCCCTAAGTGTGACCATATGTAGAGGTGGGACGCGTAGAGCAGTGTAAGACGTGATCAAGATTGAATGGGGTTATAACGGTGGGGCCCTAGCTTGACAGAACTGGTGTCCTCCCGAGACAGGGAAAAGCCACCTCCCCTTGTGTGCTCAGGGGGAGAACCCGGGACGATGCAGCGACCAGACTGTCTTCCGCATACCAGGGAGAGAGCCTTTGATCTGGAACTTCGGACCTCCACCACTCTGAGGAAACGAAACTTGCTCTGTTGCGGCATCTGGCGCAGACTGACGCAGTGCGAGCCAGATGCTCAGAGAAGGCATCTAAGGAGTGATAACTGGAAAACTCAGCCTGCCCACGCAGCATTCTGTACCTTGCAAAACTACCTTCCAAAAGGGAAGGGGAAGCAGACTCAGGCAGAAACTGAGAATTTAGTGTGAGAAATGTTGCAGGGTATTCTTTAGGCAGAAGCAACAGGTTTTAGGCAGAAATCTGGGTCTATAATAATAAACTAAAGATGTTGGAAATGCCATAAAGGAAGGCACATATGAAGTTCGTTTTTCTCATTTTTAACTGCTCTGAAGGATGACTGAGTGTCTGAAGCAGGCATAAGACCAAAAAGTTGTTCTCTCACAGCATCTGCCTCGAAGGCTGAGACCCAACCCTAGCAGGAGCGGGAGGAGGCTGAGCTGGGTGCAGGTCTTCACTGCTGTGCAGGCACAGAGCTTTCTGGCTAAGCTGACGAGGTCCCAGGTCCCAGAGCTCTCAGACCCCACTGGGGCTGGAGCAGTCACCCATCAGAGGGAAAACTAGGTTAAAGACATAAGGTGCTTGAAGGAGATGCTGGGACAGTTATTCCTGAGTGGTTCGGAGATTCCAGTATAAGTTGCTGGATCTATGTCCTGAACGTTGTCTCTTTCCCTCTCCCCCCTTGGTCCCCCCATCCCCTGTCCCCTCTGCCCCCTCCGCTTCAGTAGCTGTGTCCATCCATCCTGTCCTGTTCCTCTGTGTCCAGCCCAAGGATCCCCAACCAGCAGAAGAACCCCCGGAAGTGCAGACTTGGATCATAAATCAATACGAGGCCAACTCAATGGTTTTTAATGAGTGTAGCAATTTTTGTACCAGTTGAAAAGGCAGGAGATGAGCGAACAGTTGGCCTCTGAAGATGCCCAGGGTGCTGGAGTGTGTTTTGTGTGTGGACGGGGCTCACAGTGAGCAGGTTTCTGAGAAGCCCTTTATAACTCTGCTCCTGTACAGTCGCATTTCAGCCAGTCATGAGGTACCCTCTACTGTGAAGTGTGGTTGGAGTTCAGGGCTACAGAAGCGGGGCTGCCTTCCATTCACTACACTCTGGCCACATTCACTGGGTCCCCAGGAAACACGATACCGGCTCATCTCCTTGAGAACCAGGTGGTTCAGTTACAAGTTCCACCTCATCCTCCACAAGGTGTTGTCCTTGTTAGTCATCTTAGTTTAGTGCATTGGTTCTAAAATTCTTTTTTTCCCCCTACAACTGTAAGCACATTTCACCTTGGGACAGTGCAGGGACAGGCATCAGAAGCACTGACATCTTTACCAACAGCCAAAACTCTTGCAGTCTAGCCAACTCTTAGCAGAGCTTTGGTCTTATGGCACCGAAGGGAAAGCTCACCTCTCCAAATTTCTCTTTTCTCTGCTCATTCTAAATACTCCAGCTAGAATCATCACAAATCCCTGATTACCTGGAAAGCTCAAAAGACTCTGCCATGTCCCTTCCAGGTTGTCTTGGACTCTTCTGGATGTATCACGCCCAAAGACCTGACCAGTCCCTCGACTCTGTCCCCAGTGCACACACTTTCTGAACCCGTTTGCTCAGCAGGATTCTCAGGACACAGCCTGGTGGCTTAAAGTCAGCAGCCCTGGTGTTATTCAGCCTGGTTCCTTCCCGCTGTCTACACAGCAGTGCTGGGGGAGAGGGAAGTGGATCGGCTGGTCTTCTCTGGCCCCCACATGATAGCTCAGGAATGGGAGAAAGACACTGAGTGGGCCCAAGAGCCACTGCAGGACTTAAAGTGAAATCGGTATCTTATGGACAATGGGAACCAGCCATCCTTGGGCATGGCTTCCCTCCTTTAGTGGACACGTGAGTTCCAGTGCCTGAGTGCAGGGAATCTCCATGCTCCAGCTTCGCATCCAGGCAGCTTAGATTATTCTCAGCACTCCAGAAGTTGTGTGGGTATTGTCGCCAACACCCTGCCACCCTGCCTCTCTCAAGTTCCCAAAGAAGAGAGCTGGGGCAGCAGCTGTGGTCAAGGTTGACCACAGAGACAGAGTGAAGATTCCTTCTCCAGTCTCACCTGCTGTAACCCATTCTCTGGTGACGTCCTATATAGCAGCATTTTCTCTGCTGTCCTCTGAGGTGCTGTGCTACCTGTGGTGGACTTTAGGGGGCTGTGAACTCCTGGGAACTATGTGAAATTTTGTGAAGTCATGTGTGTTTGAGGGGGGTGCCAGCTTCTAGCGAGAGTCAGACTAGGATGACAGTGACTCCAGAGAACCAGGAAGGCCCTTGACAGCTGTCATTAGAGACATGCACATTATGGTAATTCTGGGACTCAAAACCCCTGTGCTGTTGCACGGTCTAGCAAGACCCCTTCTTTCTGTGCAGCCAGCTCTTTGAGGGGAGCAGGGCCTGGTGGGACACCGCCCACTGCCTCTGGAAGCCCCAACTTCGCTTTCCTTTGTGTCTCTTGTCTCCCAGTCCATGGGGCAAATTCATGAGCTACAAGAATTTCTGAGAAAAGGGAATACAGTCGGGGTTCACCTTTCTTCATGGATGATGAAGTTTGGAACTGGGCTTAGAGTCTTTAGAGTCTTCAGAATGACCCTGTGTACTCCACAAAGCCAAACCCAGGGCCAAGCCCTTAGCAGGAGTTGGAGCTGTAACACCGAGAGCAGTCCGAGGCAGGAGCTTTTGAGGCCCATTCTCACATTTCTAAAACTGGAATTCAGAGCATCCTGGTAGTGTGTGTTGTAATTTCAGGCATCAGTGAGTTTTACAGGACTATTAAAAGTGCTTGATCTATATTGAAATATATGGGTGCGTCCTGGAGTCCTCGGGTCACACCTGATCACTGTGTCTCCTGTACAGTTTCGGTATCTACGTTTGATTAGGAAGTCAGATGATCAGCGTGAAAGTGATTTTTCCTACCATTGGAGACACAGAATAGGATTCTTGACCTTACAACATTTGCTGGTCCCTCATCTTTCAGAATCAGAGTTGGCCACCACCCTGTGTCCTTCTGGGCTCTGTGCGCCAGCTCACTCTGCCCACCCACTCTGTCTAGCTTTCCAGCCTCCTTACCGTTCTATTTGCACATTTGCAAATTCCCCCAGAACTTACTGGCTTACCAGCTGACCATCTCCATTGCTCACAGACCTGCAGTTCATGTAGGGGCTGGTGGGGTGGCCTGTGTGCACTCCAGTGGGCGCCCACTTGGGGAGCTGGGAGGACAGGCCTCCTGCACTCAGTGCTTCACTTAGCCCCTCAGTGACTCCGAGTTGATGCTGGCTGCTGGCTGACACACCTTCCAAGTGGTCTGGAATTGAGAACAACCTGGTGGCTGGGTTTTCAGGGCGCCTACAACCTATGATTGAAAAAGAGTGAGAAAATATGCCTTTTATGACACAGCCCTTACTGTGGTTTGGATATGATTTTGGTGTCTCCAAAGTTGGGAGCTGGAGGGGTGACAGTGTGAAACCTTGAAGAGGGGAGGCTGGAAGGAAGCCCTTAGATCTCTGTGGCATCTCCCTTGGAAGGGCGAGTGCAGCCTTCATGGGACCCCTGTGCTCTCGCCTGGCTGTAGAAGCCTGAGGTTCATCCCTGAGGAGCTTCCTGCCTGCTGAGGTGATTGTTCCTTTTCCCACATTCCTCTGACATGGTCACTATGAGGCTCTCGTCAGGGCTAAGCTAATGCTCGTGCCACGTCTTGACACCCTAGAACTCTGAGCCTCTTCTCTTCAACAGTAGCTGCGTCAGGTATTTTGTCACAGTAGCAGCAGACAGACTAACATGGCCTGGGAAGTCAGCGCATCACTCTGGATCCTGTCTACGGAGGCAGTCGTGAGTCTTGTCCAGGTTAGAAGCTGCCTTCTGGTGGGGAGGGGTGAGATTCTTGAGAGCACCAGGACTAGGAATATTGCTCTGGGTAATTTTGTAAAATGCATCCTGCTCACTTGTTTTTCAGCCCAGATAACTCTCCCCACTTTTGTCCAGCTCTACACTTTGCCTCTTCTTGACCTTTGCTGTCCTCCTCTGCTGACCGGCTCAGGATGAATGGGGTCATAATTCTTTACATTCTATGTCCCCAACAGTAACAAAAGGTGACAACATCTACTAGACAGGCCATGTTGGGGAATGCCAAAGCCAAGAGAAATGTCTATAAAGCCTGGGCCTTCCAGATTTCCCCCTCTTGTTGGCAAAAATAGTTAGATTTAAGGACTTGTAGTTAGCAGTGAGATTTAAGATGTTTGCTCACACAAATCATAAACCACAGGTCTTCTTGGGTTAACCAGGACAAATTTATGATGGAGAAATTATTATTTTTTAAAAAAAGACTCTGTGAGATAAGCGAAGATTTCTCTTAGCTGTAGGGCAATTTTTCCTCTTGAAATTTTAAGTTTCTTGTCAAGTGGAGAAGTGCTGCTGGTGACCTTGTTTATGACCAAGAAAGCAATATATTTGCAAAGCAAAGTTCCTCCCAGGAACTTAGTATGGCCCTGACTTTTGTTGCAAAGCTGCTTTGATTTATCCACAAGTCAAACTTTCCAGACAGAAGGGATGATTAAACCAGCTAGTGACTGAAATATGATACAGGCTGTTCTGATGGGGGATGCCACATGAGCAGGACATGGCTTCTCCACCAGGGCCGGTGACCCTGGACCAGGTGTTTTGAGGAAATTTATAGGATGAATGCAAAAACAAAGAAGATCGATGGAAACAGAAACAATAAATCCCAATTCTGCAACCACTGAAAGTCAGAGTTTGAAGGAAACTGAGATAAAAACAACCGCCTGTGCACGCCTGTAATCCAGCACTCAGGAGGCTGAGGTAGGAGCATCATTGTGAGTTCAAGATCAGCCTGGGCTACATGGTGAGTTCAAGGCCACCCTGAACTGCATAGTGAGACCCTGTCTCAGAAAACGCCTCTAAAACCAAAAAACAAAAATCAAACAATCACTTCCCCAACAGTTCTGTAAATGCTTCTGCAAAACATGGTATAAAGCCATCCTTACATTTGCATAAAAAAACCAAGCACTAGCCATGGGTGCTGAAAAGTAATGGTAGCTACTGTCAGAAATGTGGCTAGGTAAGTAAATGCATTCATTTAGCAAACCCCGCTGAACAATGTTAGCGTTAGCAGGTACTGCACAAACCTGCAGAGTTCTTAGCCCTCGAAGGTCCACAGTCTCATGTGGGAGTGTGGTTGGTTCAGTAAAGGCATCCATTGATATTCAGGCCCTAATTGCTAGACCTGTGACTGTTGTCTTATGTTGCAAAAGGCACACTGCAAGTGTGTTTAAGTGATGGGTCTTAAATTGGGGAGATTAGCTGAGACTTTTTTTTTTGTCTTTTTGAGACAGGGTTTCATTGCAGTTCAGGCAGGCCTTGAATTCACTTTGTAGCCCACGCTGGTCTCAAACTCATAGTGATCCTCCTGCCTCAGCCTCCCGACTGCTGTGACAAGCATGCGCCACCACACCCGGCTGGATTAGCTTGGAATTTATAGATGGGCCCTAAATACAAATGCAAGTGTCCTTGTAAGAGGGACAGAAGGAAAAGCCGTGTGGTGAACACAGCCAGATGCTCCACTGCTGGCTTTGAAGATAAAGGAAGAAGCCCAACCCCAAAACTGCAAGGAACACAGGTCTAGAAGCAGGAGAAAGATGACAGGGTCTAGACCAGGGATCCTGGCGTAGGCTTCCAAGCTTCGGAGAAATAGGAGAATAAATTTGTGTTGTTTTAAGCCATTGAGTTTGAGATAATTTGCTACAGCAGTGAACAAATATGGACAGTTGGTAGAAACCTTTGAGATATGATTTTCATGAGGGCCCAGCCGCCTTCCAGGAAATGGCTCTCAGGTCGCTCCTGATGAGTGAGAACTTTCCGCAGTCTGTTTCTCTGGCGTTAGGGTTTGTCCCACCGCCAGCAATCGAAGGTCTGTGAGGAGGAGTGACTTTGGCCTCTTTGTCTCTGTGTTTGCTGGAGGATTTTCACAATGGTCCAAGAGGAGAGCAGACTTTCAGGAGAGTCGTTTAAAGCCGTTCTCCATTTTGTGAGATATGTGAAGCCATGAGATTGTTCTAAGAAAACACATAGACTGGAACTTCCACCTCCGGACAAATTTTGTTCCCATCAAATATCCACTTGGGAACGTGCCACAGTTCCCTTGGTTTTGCCATTGCTTAGGGGGAAGTTAGATTTCTTTCCCTCTTGGAGCTCTTAAATATCTTCCACAGCAGCAATTCCATTATGCAGTGGG
This sequence comes from Dinomys branickii, assembly GCA_004027595.1. Classification (NCBI taxonomy): domain Eukaryota; kingdom Metazoa; phylum Chordata; class Mammalia; order Rodentia; family Dinomyidae; genus Dinomys; species Dinomys branickii. Next base: position 33,120 of record PVLD010016115.1, on the reverse strand, counting down.
GACTCTGACCTTTATCAGAATCCCAAATGGCCTCTGAAGTCCAGGGACCAGGAGGGGACACCGTCATGGTTTGGATCTGGCTGTCCCCCAAGGCCTCAGGTGCTCAGAGGCAGGGCTTTTGAAAGCGGATTGGATGGTGAGGGCCACTGCGGGTCAGAGGTGGGTCACTTAGGCCATGACCCGGAAGGGTTTGCCTCCCGCCCCACAACTTCCTTTTCACCTTGCTTCTTCTCTGCTGTGCTGGGAGCAGCTGTCCTCTTCCTAGGCCCTTCCACGATGCCCTTCCTGCCGTGGAGTCGCTGTGGACTAAAACCGTGATCCAAAGTAAACGTCTCCTCTAAGTGGTGTGTTCTGGGCATTATGTCCCAGCGATGAGAAAGTGGCCAAGACAGGCATAATGCTGCCCGTTACTGCTTTGGGTAACTAAAGGCTACCTTCCACATATAAGCAAATCCTTTATCCTGAAGTGTAACCCGTACAAAGATTGAAATTCATTTCTCTGTGTGAGTGTTATTTCACTGAACTCAGGTCACCTTATGCCCTAAGAAGCTTGCTATTTTCTGTCTCGCTAAGAAAGTAATCCGCCAGTTAAACAGTGGTATAATTCTTCACTGCAATTTTCCATCTAGTGAAAGAGCTATGTCAGAGTTTGTCACTTAGACAAATTTTATAAAGATGCATCACTCTGTGTGTGTCTGAAAAAGAAGCTCTAAGTAGCGCTGGTTAGCGTAACCCTGAAACATCTTCACCTCCAATGTCAGACTCTTCTGCACCAGTGTTATGCAGAGTCAGGAAACCCACATCTGTCACCTGGTACTGTCTTCTGTGCCATGAAGGTCACTGGTGAGGCCACCTGACAAGAGCACCCCTTCATGTCCTCTTAGCTTTCCCCACAGCTTTCCCATGATGCCTGGTTCCAGGTTGGTGTGCTTCCTCTGAGGATGAGCGTCACATTTCTTTCTGAGTCCTGTTTCCATGCCTTTCTGTTAAATGCTGAGTCGTGTTTTTCCTGTCTGTGTCATCTTTTGGCAGACATTTAAAATAGCAGTTAATCCAGCATGGGAAGTATGGGCCACAGGCACGGGTCTGTGAAGGTGAAGCTGGGGCGAGGGGTTGACATGGACTGTACGTGAACCAGCCTGATGGCACCCAGGTCACGATCATTTGTGTTAGTCTCTTCAGGTGCTAAAATGAAATGCATCGGACTGGTCATTTATAAGTGATAGCGATGCACTCCTCACACCTCTGGGGCTGGGAAGTCCACACTCCAGGCACCACTATATTCCACGCCTGGAGACGGTGCTGCTTTATAGGTGGCATATCTTGCTGAGTCCTGCAGAGGGTGGTGCTGCGCCCCTCCCACACGGCAGCGGGGCTGGATGGGCCCGGCAGCTCTCTGAAATCTCTTCTGTAGGGTTTCATTCTGCCCATGGGGCCCCATCTCTTAATACCATCACCTTAAGAGTTTAAGCTCCAATATATGAATTTTGAAGGAGCACACACATTCAAGCCATAGCACCACCCCTTGGCTGATGGGGCCATAAGAAACAGTGATTTTGAGATGCAGTGATGTGAAAAATATGTGTTTTTGGAATCCCAAATATTTAATACCTTTGTTTCTGATTGTTTTACATCTGTGCATAATGTCTGGAACTCTAGTGCAGCTAGTGTAGCTTCCCACACTAGGAATAAATGACAGCCTAGAAAGGGGAAAGGATTTGTTCCAGGTCAGGCACATTTGTGAGCACTCGCCCTGCTCTGAGGTCAGCAGGTGAGTCACTGCCTTTTCCCTTTGTGGCAGCGGGAGGCACCATGGCGTCGTCTCTGCCACGGTTCTGGAGAAACTCAAACCCGTACACACATATTTGGTACAAGGAGATGAATGCGCTTACTCACGGGCAGTGCGATTGCTGCGTGGTTGATGATAACTGTTGAGAATGCACTTGTGCATGTTCAGTGGGATGGAGTAGAGTCTTTACAGTTTAGCGTTTTCCAATGCTAAACTGACTTTTTAGATGGCCATAGATGACTTTGTTTCTTTCCTCTCCTCTCTCCTTCTTGCTAATTTACCTTCAACTATTATCCCCCATAGGAATGAATCCCAGTTTCTTTAAAGGTCTTTAAAACACTTTCATTTAAAAACCTAATTTGCAGGGACTATTGATTTAATTAGCCTGAGGTCATTTGGCGGATTACTAATGTCTCCATGTTCTCTTCTGGAAGTGGAGAAGTGGGAATTATGGTGGAAGGAGAGTTTATTAGCTCAGTGCTGAGAAGGGTTCAGTTAAGGTCTCCTGGTAATGTCTGCCCTTCCCTGTCTGTGCTCAGCTGCTACCTCCCTTGAGTTGCCTGCCTTCTATAGAAGCCACATAAATTATTGGTAGACGCTGAAATAGATGAGGTTTCGAAGGGATGGAAGCACAGGAGAGGGTTCTACCAATGAGCTGATGGTTTTGGCTTCCGTAGCTTAAATGGAGAAACTACAAAGACAGGATTTTCCCAGTGGGAGCTTCTGGTATTTGTGCTCTTGTTTCTGCTCAAGCTTTTATAGAGCAGGTGACTTGATAAGATGGTGGGGTCTGGAGAGATAAAGAGGAAAGAGGCAGGGCTCCTGTTCCTTGCAGCCTGAGCCATTAGTGGCGCAGGCAGATATAACCATCATGGCACCCAAAGTGGTCCATTATCTGATTGTGGTAGGGTGGTTGGAGTAGGCACCCAGGAAAGGATGTATCCTGGTCTACATAGATCCTTTATGCATCAAATTGAAGAATCGTTTTGGAACTGGGTGACTGGGGCGAGTTCCTAGAGAGCAAGGCTTTTGGAGATTTGAGATGGGCCTTTCCTGAAGACCCAGCCAAAGTCCTTGCCACCATGGGCTCACCCTTGATGTGAAAGGATCCAGGATCCTTCCCCCTTTCCCAGTGACTAATCTTACAGCTTAGTTCACATATGTTTTTCTTTGCCATTAAAATTTATTTCCCCTTCTTTTCAAAATTTACAGTTGAACTTGCTAAAGATACTGATGTAGAAGTATTTTCTACTTATGAAGCACCATGAAAACCAGAAGAGCATCTCTCCTGTCATGAAGCAGCCTTCCCGGAGCAGATGCAGTCCTGGGATTACACAAGGAGGTCCCTCTCATCAGGAGTGAAGATGCATTTTATGCCTCATCCCAGGCCCGCTGATGTACTCTTCTTTGATTGAGTCTCCTGGAAGATAGTTTCTAGCCCTGCTAATGATGTAAGATTCTGGAGCCGAGCTGCAGTGAGATGGTAGAAAGCCTTGACTTCAATGAGGCGCTCCAGGGCTGTATGGATGTGACCTGTGATCGGTTTTGCATATCTGGCCCACTCACTTACTCAAGGGTTTATGAAGCACTTACTAAAAACCAGGACTAGAGTCTTTTTCTTATTCACTTAACTCTCGGCAGCACAGGTTATGTGACTCCTTTCAAGTTTTTCCATTTACAACTTAAGCTGTGTTTTGGATTCTGTGATGCCTCCTTGGATGGCTCTCATCTAACTTTCACCTCTCTTTCAGGTTTCTTCTGTCTTTCCCTTAATGTAGACAGTGACGATTCTTAACAATCATCTTCTTCTTTCATGATTTCACCAAATTTTAATATCTTTTTCTTGATGACACATACACACATGGGGAGGCAAGGAGGGAGGGAGAAAGACAGAGAGATACACCTCCCCAGCCTTCTTCTATTTTCTGATCTCTAAAATATGTGTGTACAAGAATTCTACCCTCTCTGAACATTTCCAGAAATTCACTATGCCTGGATCTAATCCTACTATCTTTTCCTACAAAATTCAGGCTTGATTATGGTAGAATTAGGGGTGACATTAAAAACACACTGAAGTACCACTTAATGGAGATATACCAGTGAGGATGGATGGGTGTCGCTGGGCCATATGATAGGCCTCTTCCCTCACCTTGTCTTTTATTGGCAAGTTGGAACAGACATTGATGACTGGCTGATGAAATATTTTAGGTAATTTAGAATTTCTCAGAGGTACACGGTATGGTAGAAGATCGACTGGCCAATCCTCACAACATAAAGTTTAATGGGAACAAATATGTAGGTTTGTTTCTGTGCTCAAAAAATCCAATTATACAAGTAGAGAAGAGGAGAGAGATAACAGCCAATATCAGATGTGAAAAATATGTAGTGTTTATGTTTGGGGGACCGGAAGTCTGATATGAATGAGCCGCCAGCAGCACCATGTGTCTGCCTGTGGGGCTCATCCGTCCTGGGATTGCTTTTCATCTATCACTGTGCAGGCAATGCTGAAGCACAGATTCTTATCAAGAGGAAGGGATTTGACAATATTTCCCATAAGTCTGAGGTGAAAAACAGTCTTTAGCTTCTCAGAGGAACTTCCTTGAGCTGAGACTATGAGGGGAGTGATACCTGGTTCTTACGAAGCATCTCAGTCAAGGATGAGCATTTATAGGGCACTTTTTAGAAGACAAAGTGTTAGGATATGTGTCTGGGAATAGGGTGGGGCAGGAAGATGAGCGGGTGCAGTCTTAGTCCCTGTTACTGTGTCATGAAAAGCCTTTGAGTGATACCTGGTTCTTACTGAGCATCTCAGTCAAGGGCGAGCATTTATAGGGCGCTTTTAGAAGACAAAGTGTTAGGATATGTGTCTGGAGATAGGGTGGGGCAGGAAGATGAGCGGGTGCAGTCTTAGTCCCTGTTACTGTGTCACTAAAAGCCTTTCCCATTGACTTCTGCCCACCGTCTCCTACCACCCTCTCTGCATCACGTGCATTGACATGTAAGTGGCTGCTTCCATTCCCCAAAGGGTGGGGCAGTAAGGTGGTGATGCAGGTAGGACAGGGGGGTGAGGTGACTGCGTTTGTTGTACTTCTGTTTCACCTCTCCGAGCTGTCCTGAGAAAATGGGATGCAAACCAATCACATAATGGTGGTGTAAAACCAGTACTACCACTTGACCATTACAACAAGCCTGTATGTACAGAAAGCCTTGGTCATGGTCCTACTGTATAGATGAGGACATTGAGGAGAGAGGAGCCAAATGTGCCCCCAGTTACTAGCTGGTGACAGATGTATGTTGTCTAACGCTGAACTCCAAGAGTCTCATCAATTTTGGGTTGTCAAGAAGTGCAGTAGGGTGGCCCTGGGTGTCCTGAGGAAGAAAATTCATGCACAGGACTTCTTGTCGTTAAGAAATGTGTCTTTAAGATATCTCCCTGAAAGATATCTTTACGATATCTCCCTTAAAACCAGCTTCTTGATTAGGCAGGCATTTTCTGGATGTCCTTGGCATAAGACGGCTTTCTGCAGCTTTGAGGAAGGTTTTGATGGTTGGACAGCTGTGCGTGTGTGGCCTCCTGCCCACGGAGAGGTCGATGTTGGAGCCCTCAGCTTGAAGCAGCTGCAGCAGAGCAGCCTGAGGAAAGCAGCATCTCTACAACCTCCAGGTTGGGAGTGAACTGTGCCCTAGAGCTGCATTAACAAAGTTCCCAAAACAGGTGCCTTGAAACAGTAACTCCCTCCCAGCTCTGGAGACTGATGGCCAACATCAGGCGGGACTGTGCTTCCTTGGAAGACCCTTGAGGAGGATCTGCCCCTGCTTTATCCAGCTCAGGGCAGAGGCCATTGGTCCTTGGCTTTCCTGGGTTACAGACGCATCACTCCTCTCTCCATGGCTGCTGCTGCCTAGATCTGTCCTTGGCTTCTCTCTGTCTCTGTCTCTGTCTCTCTCCATGTGTCCCCTTTTCTTATAAGGACAACTGTAAGCCAATCCAGTATTTTCTCATCTTAGCTCGATGACGTCTACAGAGACCCTATCTCAAAGAAAGTCATGCTCGTATGTGTGGGGTTGGGATCAGTTAGGGCTTCAGCAGACCTTTGTGGAGGGCACAGTTCAGCCCACAAAAGTAAACACAAAGGGAAGTTTCCATGCATTTGCCAGCCAACTTATTCCCTTCTCCATGTGCCTGGTCTTAGAGAGTTTTTCTGGAAAAACTCTTTCCCAAATTGCAGCTGGGCATGGTGGCACATGCCTCTAATCCCAGTAGCACTAGGGAGGCTGAGGCAGGAGGGTTATTGTGAGTGAGGCCAGCCTGGGCTACAAAGTGAGTTCAGGACTAGCCTGAACTGCATAGTGAGACCCTATCTCAAAAAGACCAAAAAAATTTATAAACCAGTCTTTACTGACTTTCATTCAAGCATGGTCTCACAGGTTAAAGCATCTGTGCCTACGAATCTGGTCCATGTCCCCCACATTTCCCTGATAGTCCGAGGTACCCCCCCACCCCCCCGTGTCAGGCTCTTTAGTTTAATCACATCTGCACACCTCCTCTGTCACATAAGATAACATATTTATAGGTCCTGGGCATCAGGGCATCTGTGTGTGTGTGTGTGTGTGTGTGTGTGTGTGTGTGTGTGTGTGTCTGTGTGCACTTGTGTATGAACTAGCCTCATTCTGTTTGCCCCCCACTGGTATCATGTTCAACTGCAGAAGGGCAGTGATATGATGCCCAGCCATGCCCCTTATCTGGATGGATGCTGCACATTAGTTGTAGAACTGAATTGACTTTATGGGGGGAGGCTGGGGAGGAATGCATTGAACTTCCTGCCCGGGCTTTGCTGAGACTGCAACCTGGGCTGGGTGTGGACCGTGCAGAGCTGGCCATAGAGTGCGGTCCTAGGCTCAGCAAGCATGAGATGGAGCTGAGGTTCCTGAGACAGCAAGGATGGAAGAGAAAACCCTAGAACAGGTGCAAGGGAAGGGAGAACAGCCAGGAAAGGCGGCAAAGGGCAGCGTCAGAACTTGAACTGAGGTCAGTTCAACCCCAGAGGACGAGAGATGGATGCGCCTCTATCACATTTCTGATGCCCCAACCTGTGTGTGACATCTGCAGCTTTGCCTGCAGACTGGGACCCCAGAAAAGAAAACATTAGGGAACTGAACCCTGCTGGCTTACACTAAATCCTAAACAATGATGCTGAGCAGACTCAGATCATTGAAAAGAATTTGGTTTGTGTAAGAACAGTTCTTTTATGATTGTGGTTGTTATTTTCCATTGGCAAAACGTCTCCTACAGTGTTATTTGCAGTTCTGATAAATCGATGGCTTCTAAATGAAGTGCAGCCTGGGCCAGCTGTTACGAATTCTGCTGGGCAGCCCACTGCATCTTGGCAAGAGCGCCCAACCGGGGTGAGCCCCGTATTAGCATTTTAATTGCTGCCTGATTGCTTTCCTGTTGCAAGATTCAGCCCACAAAGGTATAGCAAGCAAGTTTCAATTAGTTCTTATCCTGTGATTTACTGGGCCTATAAAGAACATCTCCCTGTAGCACTGGGAAACTAATACCCTTAATGTACTAAAAGCAATATAGAGCATTAAAGAAAAAGAATTGCTTTTACCAAGGTGTGGACATCCAGGATCCCCAGAAAAGTCCCTATTGGAATGAAAGTAACTTTTCTTGCGTGGGTTTTCACTGAAACAAAACAAAACGGACAAAAAATGCAAGCTCTCTTCAGTTCCATGTTGGGGTTTATATCCTTAATGTGGAGACACCTCCACTGGGTTTTTTGCTTTGGCCTGGTTTTGCAGGGGGAGCTAGTTCATCAAAATGACATTTGCTATTGAGTTGCATGAGTTTCTTATGTATTTTGGCTATTGTTCCCTTATCAGATACGAAGTTTACAAATATTTTCTCCATTCTGTAGCTTGCCTTCTTATTTTGTTATTTCTTTTGCTGTGCAAAAGCTTTTTTAATTTGATGTAGTCCCACTTGGTTTTTTTTTGTTGTTGTTGCCTATGCTTTTGGTGTCATAAAAAAAATCCAATAACCCAGATGAAAAATGTGCAAAGGACCTCAACAAATATTTTTCCATTGGACTGGGAATCTTTAGCCTAAGTCGAGCAAGTTCATCTAGACTGAAAAGGGTTCAAAAATAAAAGGGTCTTCTACAGAACCCTCCAAATGCAGCTCCTCCAACTCCAAATGAACACTCATCACTAGTAACTACAAAACAGGAAAGGGGGAGGTGTGGGGAGTGGCTGGGCTGGAGACCCGCACAAGAGCAGGGCTGGAGCAAGGCCAGCGTCAAGAACACAGAGCGCCCGAGGCAAGCCACAGGAATCAGCCGCTCCAGTCTCAAGAACACTGGGCGCCTGAGGCAAGCCACATGGATAAGCTGTCAGGCAGAGGGTTTTTTACGTGACATTCAACCACCAGAGAGGATAAACATGCTGCAGCCATTGGGGGGCCTCCCTCCTCCTTCTGCTCCTTCTCCTCTTTCTCTCCCATCAGGAGAGAAGGTTCCATCTGGCCTCAGTTTTCTGTATTCTGAAAAAAAAATTTTTTTTCCAAATAGCTAACAGGCAATCTCTCACCTGTTAGGATGGTAATTTATATATAAAAAAGCTAAAGATATCAAATGTTGGCTGGGATGCAGAGAAAAGGGATTCACGTTCACTGGGGATATAAGTTTGTATAGTTATAATAGAAAGTAGTACAGAGGTCTTAAAAAATAAAAACAGAATCATATGGTCAAGCAGTCCCACTTGCAATTAATGCTGGGGCCCAGAAAATGATCCCCCAAAGCACTTTAAATTGAAGGACATTGGAAAATCTCAGATGCAGCCTCTTTCTCACCTTTTCCTCACTTCCTGTCTCCCATCCCTAACTTCCTGTTCCCTTGCTGTCTCTTGATTTCTGAATTGAGTCATAGAAACCAGAATTTCTCTTTCCCCAGGCAGATGACATAAAGCAGAAATGTTACTTAAACATTTCCTGGTCTTTCTGTATAAGCGCTGGCCACAAAGAAATTCTCTGACCTACTTTGTTTGATGGTAGACCGTATGACCCTCATTCCAGAAGCGTTCCTGCTCTGTACCCCCCAGGAAGGAGAGTATAAAGCTTGTGTCTAGATGTTCCCTCAAAGCCTCATGGGGTCATAGGTGAAGCTTTTTCAGAGAGGTGTCTGGATGTAGAGTGTGTGATCGATTCAGGGAGCAATACCAGGATTAAGGGCCCTGGGATGAAGGATGCGTGATTAGTAAATTGGCCCACTGATTGGCTTGGCAATTGCCCTAAGCTGGGTAGCCTCGATGGACTATAGAAGGGGCAGAAAGAAGCTGCTATGGTCATTTGCTGCTGGCTGCTTGCTTCTGCTGTCCTCTGCCTGCCAAGAACTATTTCTCCTCTGCTATGCCCATCTGCATGCCATGGAGCCAGTCAACTATGAACTGAAACCTCAACAAACTGAGCTAAATAAAGCTTTCCTCCTTTAACTCTGGGTGTTGGGTGTTTTGTAACTACCACAGAGAGTCACACAGGGAAGTGGAAAAGAACATAGGCAGATCGTGCTGGGTCCCCCATCATCTACGACCATTAATGAGACCCTTTGCTTAATCCCATTTCTGCGCAGCCATCCACACTTCATAGAACTTCAGCACAAAAACAGTTTTCCTTGAATCTTTGGGTCTTGGTTTCTGAAGGTTCCATGTCACATAAAGTTTTAGTTAAGCAAATTTATCCTGCTTTTCTCATGTTAGCCTGTCTTTTGTCACAAGTACAGGCCATGACCCATATGATAGCAAGGAAAGGCACCACGCCTTTCTACCTCTCCTGTGTATATCCAGAAGAAATGAAGTCAGTACCCTGAAGAGACATCTGCACTCTCAAGTTTATTGTGGCATGACCCACAGTCGTCCAGACACAGAAACAGCCAAAGTCTGTGGATGGGTGAATGAGTACAGAAAAAGTGACATATATGCACGATGGAATCCTCTTCAGTCTTAAAAAGGAAAGCATGCCATTTGTGACAACATGGGTGAACTTGGAGCACAGATGAAATAAGCCAGAGAAAGAAAGCAGATATTGCACTATATCACTTATATGCAGAATCTGAACGAAGTTGAGCTGACTACAACAGATGGTAGAATGGAGGTTGCTAGGGGTTTAGGAATGAGGGAGTTGGGAGCTGTTGATTAAAGGGCGCACACTTTCTGTTATAGGTTCTGGGATCTATTAGCCAGCAGCATGACCATAGGTGATACTACCGTACTAAGAGAGCAGAACCTAAGTGTTCTGACCACAGACACAGTGTGCCGCCAATCAGCTTGTTGTAGGAGGAGTTACATGAGTTGTGCTTAAATCACAGCACTGCATCATGCCCCATAAATATGTGCACGTTATCAGTCATACCTTAAGAAAGCAGGAAAAATGACACTTGTTAAGCTTAGCAAGTTAAGCTTAGCAGTCCTGATCTGCATTCTCTCAAGACATTTCCTTTAGCAAACTTGCAATCGTAAATCCTTCCTCTGACCTTTTGACATCTAAGTCTTCTTCCAGCCTCTGGCCAGTTTTACAACCCAGGAATGTCTTTCTCAAGGACTTGGGCCACCCCTTTGAGATGTGCTGGCCTCTGTGGGATGGCAGGAGTCCGACCTCAGATCAGCTCCAATTAGCAAGACTAGATGCCCTGTCACGCTGACCCTCGCTCTGTCCTCCGCCCCAGGACCTAACACCTTGCCTTTGGTTTCAGTGGAGTTTGGCCTGTCCTGAAGTTGCAATGCTCTTTAATGAAATGTCTGCTTTTCTAATAAGCTCCCAGGAGACAAGGCTGGTGATGACCATGGGTGACATTTTCAGTAGCAACACACATAGTCGGGAAGAAATGCTGTGCAGGATCAAAAACCCCAGAGCATGCGTCCTGCCCTTTATCCTGAGGTCTCTTGCAGAGATGGTTCAGCCATCATACTCTTCGAGGACTCATCATCGCTGGGGGCACAGCGGGTGCAGATGGCACTGGTGTGCTCTGGTTCCCCTGTACTCGCACCATGGAGACAATGCTGCCATCCTCACTGGCCACTTGCAACTGCTAAGTGTCTCACTGATGGGGGGGAGTGCTTTTTGTACCATCAAACTCTCTGGGTCCTGATTTCCTGCTCTTCCTGGGAGCGTGTGATCATAGTAACTGCCCCAACAACTCTACGTCTCCGTCTTTATGATTAAGGGTATGAAGGGGATGGGCATTTCATGGCCCCTTTTTGCAAACTTCAATTTCCAGGCTTCCTGACATAGCTAGAATCACACCCAGCTGCGAGTAGGCACTTGCCAATGGCATGGGCATAATGCAGACTCTTATTGCTGCTTCTCTAGTATCTACTGATCCCCTGAGCACCTCCTCTCTAGGACTTCCATGACGTGGTGTTCAGGCTACATGGAAAGGGAGGGTGATGAGAAGACTCTGCACATTCTGCCTTAAAAATGTGTAGGGAAAGTAATACCAGGAACTGGGCTTACAGTAATTTATCACTTTACAGATTGTACCCAAATGATATGCACATATGTATGATATTTTAATTCTCTACTTCTGTATAAAACACTATGAGGTTAAGAGATAAGACCAAAGGTAGTGATAGTGACTTTGTACGTCAATCTTCTAAGTTTACAATTTTTATCAAATCATATATAATAATCTTATACTATTGGCGCTTGTCACTGGGGCTCAGAAAATAATACCCCAAAGGGAAGCCTTAGAGGGAAAGCTCTTCTCTAACTTTCTCCTGCCTTCCTGCCCTCACCCATAATTCTACTCAAGAAACCAGAATTTTCCTTCTTCAAGACTCATCATAGAAACCAGAACCCAAAACTGTTGCTCTAACCCTCCCTTTCCACATAAGACTGGGCTATGGAGAAGTGCTCTCACCTACCTGGTTGCACTGTAGGTCATGAGACTCCCCCAAGCCAGTGTGTGCCCTGCCCCACACCCCATGAAAAGAAATCTGTACCAAGAGGCTGAGCAGACCCGAACAGGCAACCTTGCAGGGTTTCCTGTCTTGGTTTGCTACTATTCGAGCACACCCTTCTCATCCAAATCACAGTCCCACATGGCTGTCTACACTTCCGCCAACCTAAGAATAAATATTGCCAGTTCATCCCAGGCTTAGGGTCTTCATTTGACAGCTCCCACGCATGTGGGACTTTGGTAAAAGGCGTCTGTTCTACTTTTCTGTTGCTCGCCTGCCCTTGTTAGCCATGTCCCCTGGTAACCGGCGGGAAAGTATCACTTCCTCTTCCGTGCTGTACTGCGGTTGTTACATAATGAACCTGGTACCATATTCCCTCTCCTGCTCTCCACCATTGGCAGTTTAATTGCAGTGACCCCATTTCTTAAGGTCTTTCCTTCAAGGACCACTAAAAACCCATTAATTTTTGCTGTTGCCCTGGGATGAAGGAAATAATGAATGAGATTTGGGAGTGGTTTTGTGGAAAAAGAAATGCAGAACGTGTTCCGTCCCCCTCCCCCACCCCTCCCTTCTCTCTGTTTCTTTCTCTGTCTCTCTCTCACCAGAAGGGGAGGAAATAACGAAGGATTTGCACTGCAGTAGTTGTAGTGTTTGGGTTTCTGAGATTAGTCCAGGTTAATATGTAAATAAAGTACTTCTCAGTTGTTTTCCTATAATAGCTCTCTGGGTGCCTATGTTTCTTTCATGTAAAGTGGCTGCAGATAACCAGGGATGGTAGAATGACATTTGTTCAAAAGAACAAAAAGCGGGCTGAGGATATAGCTCAGTGGAATAAGCGCTTGCCTAGCAAGCTCAGGGTCCTGAGTTTGATCCCCAGTACCGCAAACAAAACAAAACAAAACAAAACAAAAAACGAAACAAAAGAACAAAAAGCTCTAAGGCTTCTAGAAGAAACATAGGGTTAAACAATTGTCACATTGGGTCACACAAAGATTTCATAAAAGGGACATAAGAAACATAAGCTATGAAGGGCAAGAATGAATAAACCCCACTGCATAAAAAAAAAGCTGAGAAAATGAAAAGGCAAATCTAGGAAAATATTTGTGAGATATTCGAGCAACAGCTTTTGTGTAAAACATATAAAACTGCGTACAATTCAATAATCAAAAGTCGACCAAATAAAGTGGGTAAAAGTTTTTTGTGTGTGGTACAGAAGACTGAAAGTAGGGCTGTTGCACTAAATTACATCCTCAGTGCTTTACTATTTATTTTAAGGCGGAGTCTTGCTAAGTCACTAAGTTGCCCAGGCTGGGCTTAAACCTGTGGTCCTCTTGACTCAGCTTCCCAGAGCGCTGGAGTAGAGGCTTGTGTTCCAACTCCTAGAAGGATTTTAAAAGAATAGATTTCATGCCAAAGAACACAAGGAATGGCCAAGAATCATATGAAAAAATGCTCAAAATTACTGATAATCAAAAAGGGCAAATTAAAAACACAATGAAATATGATGGTGATAGAAAGATGTAGTGAATGTTGCTGTAAAAATAACTTATTATAGTAAAACACATTGCCGAGAATGATAAGAGAAGTGTGTTTGAAGCAAGGGGAGGATTTTGAGGCAAATTAATGGCGATGTGTCCTTTACTACAATAAATCTTAAAAATTTAAACATTCACCCTAGTTTATCAACACCCACATTGATCAAATATTTATGGCAATTTCTGTCAAGTAAAAACACCACAGGGCATCCTCATCTGCCTTATTACCTGGATCTAGCACTGTGCTACTCTGGTTCTTCCCCAAAGTCAGAAAGAACATCAAGGTAAATGTTTTGAATAAATTCAGGATATCGAGGAGACCACAATAGCTGACTAAAGGCACCCGTGGAAGAGGACTTCCAGAGCTGCTTCAGGGAGTGGTACAGGTGATGGTATAATTGTGTTTGAAGAAAGGAGGAGAGGTTTGACAGGGATTCATGGCAATATGCCACTAACTGTACTAATCTAAAACATTGAAAGTACTCACCATGTTTTTGATCACACCTGTGTATCATAGATTCCCTAGAATGGCAGTAAGTAAGAGCGCTGGCTGTACTGCTGGTGTTAGAGATCTGGACCATCTAGAAAGCTCATCTTCTGACAGTGAGAATGGAAAATGTTGTACTCCCTTTGAAAAGTACCTGGAAGTTTTTAAAGTTATGAAACACACTTCCTAAGTCTGTTTTCCAATATGAAAGCATACTTGCACAAACTTTTCTGGGAGTGCCCATAGTAGCATTATCCTTTATACCTCAAGCTAAGAGTAACCCGATCACCAATAAAGTTTAGTACAGTCTTGCAGTGGAACCCTGTCCAGTAATGTAAAAGAATGCACGACTGACCACACAGCCACAGGGAGGAGTCTCAAGAGTGTTGTGGTACATGAGAGGAGCCTGACACAAAAGGAATGACAGGGTCCTATTTATAAGGGATTCTGGGACAGGCACATCTGCAGACTGTGGTCGCCTTGGTCGGGGGTCAGGAGAGGGGCTGACGGCAAAGGAGCACGAGGGAGGGAACTTTTGGGGAGATGGGAACGTTCCGTCCTGATTGTCATGGTGCTTAAGTGCCTATTTGCTGAAATGAATAAAACTGTATCCTTCAAATGGGTGAACTACACTGCATGTAAATAACACCCCAATGAACTTGGGGAAAGGGATGATGGATGAAGAGGCTGACAGAGGAAGGAGCTGTGAAAAGAAACCTGGTGGTAAGAGGACAGGCCTGGGAGCCAGACCCACTTCGGATCCCAAGTCTGCCATTTGGAAAGTGTGACTTTGATTAGGACTCATCTGTCTGGACCTTGGGAAGTCTGGGAAGTCAAGATAACAGTGTATACTTCTGTGATGGACTCATCCTTGTGTCTCCATCTGTGCACTGAAATCCTCACCCTCAGCGTGATGGTGCTAGGAGGTGAGGCCTGTGGAGGTGACTGGGTCATGAAGGTCAAGTTCTAAAGAATGGGATTAGTGAGAGCTGTGGTGTAGACAAAGTTTGTCTCTGTGAGGTTCACAAGTGGGAGGACTGGTCTTCACTGTGGAGGTAGTGTCCAGTGGGAGTGGTTAGGGTACTGGGGTGTGACCTTTGGGAGGGATTAATGTAATTCTTGTGGGACTTCTATTGGTTCCATTGAAAATTAGCTGTTATAACAAGAGGAAGCCTGGCCCCTGACTTCTTTCTGGCCTCTTGTCTGGTCATGGGACCTCTCCTCCCACCACGATACCATCTGCCATGTTGTGAGGTGGTCAGAAGTCCTCACTAGGCTGGACAGATGCTGACAGTGGTTTTTGAATCTTCAGATGCTAAATCACTTAAGCTTTATAAATACTGAACCACAGGCATTTTGTCATATCAAAGGAGGACAGGCCAAGAAGATGCCCTTCAAAAGGACCCACACAACTCCCTCACTCTCTCCACTGTGTGAGGTCACAGGAAGTTAGCTGTCTGTAACCCAGAAGAGGTTCTTGTCCCCAGAACCTGTCACGCTTATCTTAGACTTCCAGGCTCCAGAATGGTGAGAAATAAATTTCTGTCCTTTGTAAATCACCCACTCTGTGTTTATTTCTTCTGGCATCCTGAACAAATACACTTTAGTGTTGCCACAAGGATCAAGTGGGTTAACATTGTAAGGACCCCAAATGCCATATGGAGTATTACATCTGCAATTTCTGCTGGGCAGTTTCTTGAAAATCGCCTGCTCTTGAATTTTCTGGACAGAAGGAGAAATCAGGGCTGAAAGAATATCTATTCTAAAGGCTGATATCTGCCCTGGGGATGTGGGAGATGCTGCTTGTACCTTGTGCAGATGGGACACAGATTTGAAGACTGCAGAGACCCCTGTCCTCTAGAGAAATGTTCCCTCGATGTTGAAGAGTTTGGTGGCCAGTGATGGGGACTCACAACACCTTGGCCCTCTTGCTTAGAGCAGAGATTCCCAAACAGGCATCTTTGCAAGCCCTGCTTCTTAGGACTCTTTGAGAAGGCATTTGTTGTTCAGAAGAATCTGGAGGTTGTTAGATGAAATGCAGTTGAAAGCATTTCTGTATTGCAGATTCTACACCCCTTTTTGGGCTGATATTGTTGTAGAATCAAATAGAAAACACTCTGCACCAAGGGGTAGGGAGGCAACCAACTTTATTATGCTGGCAGGCTGATGGGGATCCTCTCTCAAAGCATTAGCCCCGAGCTAGCTTTTAGCTTGGCTTATATATGTTTGCAAGCAGGAAGTACAGAAGCTTGCAAGCATGGTGAATTCTTATTGGGTAGCAGCAGCTATCTTTGGTTTCTGGGCAGAAAGTCCTTGAAACAAGTTAACAAACAGGATATCTTTGTGGTGGGAAAGTACAGGGTGTGCAGCTAGATGCAGTCAGACTGAGCTGGGTCAGGCTATCTTTGATTTGCAGCTGGGCACAGCCGGTCAAGCCCAACTGAATCTAACAGTGAGCTTGTTGTTCATATTCTGTCCCAATATGGTAACAGACCAGTGGTTGATTTCTAAAATTTCCATCACAATATTGGCATTGTGAATCTGCCAGAGGAGGGTGGGATACCTGGTCTTTTCCAAATGGATCTGAGTTTGCAGTCTCTTTTTATAGCAAATCTTCCACAGAATGTGGTAAAGAAGGTGTCTTAGTTACTGATCTCTCATTGCTGGGACAAAGTAGTGGACACTGAAAGTTAAAGGAGGAAAGGTTTATTAGCTCACAGTTTGTAGAGGTTTCAGCCCATACTTGGCTGGTTCCAAGGCAACGTGGCCCATGGGTCAATGGGGATTCCAAGAACACGGGAATGGCCTGGTTTCATCAAGATGGAAAAGTTATCCAGAATTCAGGGAGAACAGGCCTCCACAGTGAAAAGATTTCACATGGTCAATTACCATGAGAAGCATCTTACTGGTGAAAGGGTTTTTCATGCATCTATAAAAAAAAATCACCAGGTGGACCCTCTTTGACCTCAGTAAATCCATCCACGGGGTTTGAGTGGGTCACTTTTGAACGAGCACAAGTGCTCACTGGAGTCCTCTGAAGTTTATTTTAATCAGTCGCTTTCACCACCAATGCTGCATCTTTTTACACTTTATTGTAGTTGTTCCATGCTTAACAGTATCTGCACGTCTTGACTTTCCTTCCCACGCTACCAAACAGCTCTTTCCAGCTGAGCTGTGCTTGAAACACCTTCCCTCAAACTCATTCTTCCCGGGCAAGCGTTTCTAAGAAACCCACGGGAGGTTGGCTCCCTCAGGTTAGGTTAGGGAGCAGGCAGGGGCCAAGCTCATGCCCAGCTCCCTGGAGAGGAGAATAGGAGTTGCTGGGCTGTGGCTATGAGCCCAGGAAGCCCGGAGAGTGGGTGCTGGACAGAGTGGACATCTCCAGACTTCCTGCTCCCCTCCAGGCCATTGAGTCTCAGCTCCACACTGCCCCTAAGCCATCCCCTGTGTGAGGCTGCTGCTTTATCTCTTCTGCAGGACAGCTGCTGCTAGCGTGGCATCCCTAAGAAGCACTTACTACAGACGGGAGGGTTGAAGGAGACGGTGTCATCCCTGGCTCCATCCCAGGCCTCCTCTTCCATGAGCCCTTGACTGTAGAGAAAGATTCTACCTGCACATTTGACCTAGTGTGCCTTGTCCTGAAGCGCTAAGTATATTTTAAGAGAGGGTTTTCCCTTTAGCAAATAAAGTTCATTTCCTAGAAGTATTACTGGAGCTAGCCATTAAAATGTTAGCATTTACCTATTTTTATCAATTAGGGATCAGTGTGGAGAAGCAGGTCTAATATTTACAACCAGAAGAGGCTCGACATAAAGTATTTTGGGGTGGAGCCACCTTGGAAGGCTGAGGGAAGTGATCACCAGGGAGGTTATTTTCAAGAAATCTGGAATTGCAGAGACTTCTGGAAATCTCACCTCCTATGGCATTAAAGTGGGAATTCCCTGGAGGGTGAACAGAGATGCCCACAAGAGGTGACACAAGAGGCCACTTGTGTTTGCCTGTGTGCAAGCAACTGAGACTAGTGGCTGTCACTTTTTATGCCACCTGCTGAATTCTGCACATGTGGCTTACTTGAGGCAACCAGTTGGAATCTCACAGGTGAGAGCTCTGGGAGATGGTGTTTCCAACTCAAGGCAGGCAGTGCTAGGCATGGGCAGCCGAGGCCCACACCGAGCTTGGTCTGTAACTTGAGGGGGTGGAGGGAAGGACTGGGTAGGGCTTCTCGGTAAGCAGGCAGCCAGCCTGAACAAAGGGAAGCATGAGGTGTGTGCGTGTGTGGAATGACGCTACTGGGACAGATGCCAAGGTCCTGAAAACGGGCTGGACATTCTGAAGGTGACTAGGCTTGGAGGCCCTCGACTGCCACAGTAAGGGTCAGGTAAGCCACATGCTCAGAGTCAGACTGGGCAATGAATCCAGTAGGGGGCTTGGGGTTCCTGAGGGCTAGAAACCTGGAGAACAGGTGGCTCTCTGACTCTGTGCCCAGGTTTGGATCTTAGATTTGAACTGTTCCCCATCACAGTTGCTGAAGGGGTGGTAGGGAGGAATAGCACTGCTGGTAGTAACAGTGAGGGCAGCTGCAAAACCCCATGCTTTAATATCTGTGACTTGCCACCAATCTAACGGGGTCTCCAACAAGGTCATGAGAAATAACATCCCCCTGATGAACGGCTGATGCACAATATCTATTATTGTGGTTGGCAAAATAAATCTGCTTTTATAGGCAATTTGCTTCCGAAGGTGAATGCTCTTGGAAATTACATCTGGGTCCATTTTTCTGTCAACCTTTAAACAGTGACATGAGAGAGATCTGGGGGACCGGTGCTGTCCTTAGCAGGTCTCCAGCCAATCCATCAGCTAGGCCAAAGGTGGGGCTGGGACCTTCAGGGACAGCATGGGAGAAATCAAAGTGCAGGAGGCCTGTGTTTCCACTGATGGGTGGGCTGAGCTTTGGTGTAGAAGCGAGGCTTGAGGTGTGGAAGGGCTTGGAGTGAGAGGTAGGAGGACATGACAGTCACTGTAACCCTCAGCAGGGAATGTCCAGTCAAGACCCCTACTATGTCTGTACAGATCAGCCCCTCCTGAAGGTCTTTGCCAGACCTCATCTGGTCTAATGACAGACGGCAGGGAGGAAGTCTGCAGGTAGTGTTAAGGCAAAAATAAAAAATCGGGTCAAACTCCGCAGGAGGTCAAAGAACTCATTCAGAACAAATGGAGTTTTAATTAATTTTAATTTAGAACCAATTGGGGGGCTGGGGATATAGCTCAGTGGAATAAGCGCCTGCCTAGCAAGCGTGGGGTCCTGAGTTTGATCCCCAGTACCGCCAAAAAAAAAAAAAATAGAACCAATTGGACCAGTCATTGCCCCCCATTCCTGATTGGAGAATGTGGCACTTAACTGCCTTTGTTTTTACCTTATATACATTTTTGGTTTCTATGGTAATAGATTGGGATGTTTAGGCCTGGCCACAGTTGTTTACCTTGCACCATGTGACCAGGTCAGGCTCTGGCCACAATGATATATACTTTAACAACTCAGGCAAGGAGAAGAATTCCAGGACAAAGTCAGGACTGTAAAGTTAACACTTTACAACCCCTCCAGGATGTTTCTCAAGATACATTTTGAGGCTTGTCTATCTTGAAATGATATGGTAAAAGTCACCACCCCTTACAGTAGAAGTTGTCAGGCTTTACCTGCTTCTCCTTCTGAGCTGATGCTGAGGATCAACTAGGACACGTGGGTTTGTTCTCCAGCTGTGTGCCTCTGTGCATGCCTGTGTGCTATGTGGATTGCTGATGGAACTTGAGCTGTGGGTGACAGGTCTTACTTTGTAAGATATGGCCGCACATTCCCCCACAGTGAGTTCAGGTCTGGAAAGACTTTGTGTATTGTTCACAGCTCCACTGTTCATGGACGGCTACTTGGCCTTTGATGAAATAACAGAACCCCATCTATTACTAGTAACTGAATTTTTAAAATGTGAGCTTTATTGCACTCGGTGTTCTGAGGCCTGGGCTTTCGCAATGGCAACTATACCCACGCTTGGTAGTTTACAAAGCATTTTTATATGCTTACACAAAGCCTGAAATAATCTTGCCCCAGAAGAAAGGAAGGCATTCTTTCCTAACATAACAAAATTGAAGCTGAAAGAGGTAAAGGGCTTGTCTGAAGTCAGTGCTGATCACGATGGCAGTAAAATTCCAACACAAGGCTGCTTTGTGGGGAACTCCTAAAACTGTTTTGTTAAAATGTTGTGATTTGTTTTAATTAATAATTTTATTGGTACATTTTAGATTATATAATGATCACATTGCTCTTAGGGAATTTGCGCTTGTACCTGATATATCTTGATTCTTCCTTTTCCCTCCATCCCGGTCCCCTCCCTTCAAGCCCCACTTCCCTCCTTATTTGGAGAAGCTTCATTTTCATTTTTTCTCTGTTTCCTTACTTCCTTTTCCCCTGCCCCTTCCTAGTTCCCTTTCCTGTTTGAACATTTTCTTCCTATTTCACAATATAGTGTACATTTTGGTCCTTATTTACATTTTTGGTTCCTCACACCAGAGAAACCATGTGATATTTGAATATGAATCTGATTTATTTCACTTAAGAGTGTGGTCTCAAGGTCCATCTGTTTTCCTAGAAATGTTTCAAGTTTATCTCGCTTTATGGCAGAGTAGTACTCCATTGTATAAACAAAACCCCACATCTTCTTTATCCATTCGTTGGTTGATGGGCATTGGGGCTGTTTCCAAGATTTAGTTATTACAGGCTGTGCCACTATCAATGCGGGTGTGCACATATCACTGTGGTATGATGCTTTTAATTACACTGGGAAATTACTAGTACCCCCAAAAATTCTATTGGGCATATACTAAGAAGGGGAATGGCTGGGTCAAATGGAACCTGCTGTTTTAGGTTTTTGAGGAATCTCCACACTGATTTCCGCAGTGGTTACGCCAGTCTACACTCCCACCAGCAGTGGAGAAGGGCTCCTTTTTCCCCCAAAGCCCCACCAGCATTTGTTATTTGCTGATTTCTTGATGATAACTGTTCTTTTTGGGGTGAGATGGAATCTCAGTGTTGTTTTAATTTGCATTTCTTGAATGATCCATGATGCTGAATATTTTTTCACATATTTATTTGCTGTTTGTACTTCTTCATTTGACAAGTGTCAATTCATTTCAGATGCCCATTTTTGGATTAGGTCTTTAAATTTGGGAGGTCTATGCAATCCCAATCAAAACAGCAATAGCATGCCTCACAGAATTGGAGAAAACAATCCTAAAATTAATTTTGAACTGTAAGAGACCTAGAATAGCAAAAGTGATTCTGGGCAGCAAAGGCAAGATAGGGGGCATCACAATCCCTGACCTGAAATTATACTTCAGCATTACTGTGATAAAAACAGCATGGTACTGGCAAACAAAACAAAGCAAAGTGACCAGAGGATCAATGGAAGACATTAGAAGATGCACAAATAACTCCAAACACACTCAGCCTCCTTTTCTCTGACAAAGGTGCCAAACACATCCCCTGGAAGAAAGAAGCCTTTTTAATAAATGGTGCTGGAAAAACTGGCTTCCACATGCCAAAGATTAAAACTAGACCCATATCTCTCACCACGCACTAACTAAACTTGAAATGGATCAAAGGTTTAATATTAAAACAGAAATAGTAAACCTGCTGGAAGATAGAATAGGTAGAACTCTTGAAGACATAGGTGTGGGCAAAGACTTTATGAACAAAACTCTGATTGCACAGGAAATATTACAAAGACTCAACAACTGGGGTCTCACCTTTTTAAAAAGCTTTTCCATTGCAAAAGAGACCACTGACAGAGTGAAGAGACACCACAGAGTGGGAAGATCTTGTGCTAGCTGTTCCTCAAGGGACTGACGTCTAAAGTATAAAAAGAACTCAAAAGATGTGATTTTAAATATTGTCTTAGTCACTTTCTTGTTACTGGGACACAATAACTGGCACCTCACAACCTGAAGGACTATTCCAGGATGGGGCATTCCCAGGTTGGGAGATGGCATTCCCATACCTGAGAGTTACATGCAAGAAATTGAAGGACATGCCTGGGACGAGATGACCTGCAGAATTATCCTGCTGGGCCTTAGGGCTGTGGGTTCCCTTCCTGGATGATGCACCCAATGTTTCCTTGTAGTGAGAGACTGGTTTTGAGTAGGAGGTGGGACCGCAGCTCTCCCCTCTACCCAGGAGAAGGGAAGAGAAGATCCCATCATCATTATATTCCAGGGCTTCATTACAGTTCAGCGAAAAATGCAGGAGATAGGACAAAATCATGGACGATTATAGAAAGATCTTACTTCATTCTCAATGGGCCGAGTTTAGCAAGTCCACAGGGGCGTCTGGTCTAGAGGAAGCGCTGTAGCAATTTAAGTCAGCAAACGACAGCTCCATTTCTTTGTGTAATTTACTCTGTGACCTTGGGAAATTTCCTCCCTTCTAACACTTTGAATGACATATGGTTCTATATGAATGTGAGTTATCCTTACTTTTTATACTCTGTCTGCCTCCTTTCTCTCTTTTGCTACCGCCTTACTTAAAAAGTAGCTCTTTCTCAATATCTCCTTAGACATATTTCAAAAGCTTTTTACAACTTATTGGAAAGAATGCTGTTACAGAATGAGAAAGCACTGGGAATGCCATTGGCTTCCTTGCTGGGGATCTTGTCCTCAGGCTTTTAGGGTGATGGCGTTGGGCATGGGAAGCCAGCAAGGCTGTGATCTCTGAGCAAAACCAGTTAGGCCCAGAGTTGCCCACATTATTTACTAGCACCAAGAGTCCTCAGTCCAAAAAGAGGAAGGGTCAGGGGAAGAGCTTCTGTCCTGGTGGGTGGTTGGAAGTCTTGATCCCACTGATGGATGTGGGGGAAGGGTGGGGGACACTGCATGGGTCCCAGAAGACCAGTGGCGACTCCCCAGGTAGAGGGCCTCCTCTCTGAAGGCCCAGACTGTCCTGTACACACAGGTTAGGTGCTCACGCTGTTCAGCGACCCTCTCGTTCATCCCTCTGCAGGGCATAAATGGTGCAATGACCATGTAGTTCTGAAGGGGAGGCAGGACTCAGCTGAGCCTTTTTGTAGCATATGTCAGACCCAAGGGGGGCTTCACCAGCTTCCCACCATGATATATCCTTTGGACGCTGCCCCAGTCCATGAGACAGGCTCATGGTTTCTTGTCCTGCCTACATACTCACCTGCTGGCACTGACTGCTTGGGAGAAAGCATCACTTCTGTATCAGACCAACTGCTTCCTTTGCCTGGAAACTAGGATCATGGTGGTGGGGGCCACAAAGGCTGGAAGATGCAAAGCGGAGTTGCCTGAGGATAGCGTGGGGTCTTGGGAAATCTCACCAGTGCATTTGGGAGCAGAGAGCAGGGGAAGAGGCTGAGAGGAAGTGGTCAGGGGCCAGATAGAGTCCTAAGGTCAGGCACCCAGGTCCCACCCAGATACAGCCAGAGTGAGCTTTCCGAATCTCCTAGGGGGCTGTCAGCCCAATCATGTTGACAATCAAGATGAACGGCACAGCAGCCGCTGTGGTCACACTTTTGGTCATGAGCTTTACAGCCTCTGCTTAGTTCACACATCCACGTCCAGCTGTGCACCTTGGGGTGGTGCAGCCTGAAGGACATGCTCCAGCCGCTTGTGTTGCTCCCTCCGCTACCAGCCATGGCTCCTTCCTACGGCTTTTAGATCACACAGCCACAGGTACCTCTTTGATGGCACCTGTCCCCATTGGGATATGTATTTATGTGGACCATTATCCTCTTCCACGGCCCCTCCCGCCTCATTGTAAATCCCACTGAACCGACAGCTGCATCTCATCCAAAGCTCCCCATGGCCTTTCTCAAACATTCCCACCTCTCCTGCCTGAGAACAATATCTGTTACTTTGCCACCTTGGAGCATTTGTGCACACAGGTCAGATGTGACAGAAAGTCATGTGAGTGCAGCACACACTCTTTTGCCATCTGGCTTTGGGCAGTGTGATGTCTGAGAGTCAGATATTTGGTGCACATTTGTCCTTCATTATTACCAGGTATTTTCCATTGTACGGTGATGCCACAGTATTTGTCCGTTTCCTGTTGATGTCCTGAGTTATTTACATGTATGGTTTTTCCCATGTTGTGTATGCTTTCACGTTTTGTGGCGTTCTCCCAACAAGAAGATCTGTTGTTGTTCAGATGGTTGTGTTTATGAGGATAACTCCAAACACTGCATTTAGCCTCTCACTTCCTCGTTTCTTAATTACCACATTTCTTATTCCATTTCTACTCCCTTACCACCAAACTACAGGTATCTCTGTTAGTGTTTATTCTTGTTTCTTGTGTGTGTGTGTGTGTGTGTGTGTGTGTGTGTGTGTGAGTTGGCCTGTTAGCTTTATTTCTGTGTTTACTATTCTTTGCTGCTGTATCAGGGATAGAACCCAGGGCTATGTGCATAGTAGGCAAGCATTCCACCCCTGCGCTGGACCTCTGACCATTTTTATTTACTTGGAGACAGATTCTTGATAAGTTGCCTGGGTAACTTGTTACCCTCCTGCCTAAGGCTCCCAAGTTGATGGGATCGCGGCCATGAGCACCACGTACCTAGTGATCAGTTAGCTTAAAGTGATACTCTTTGTACGACAGTTGTTACGGCCGAAGCGACCAGTAGTGTACCGTTTCTATTGTCTACCTTTCTTCTCCTCCTCTCCCTTTTTCTCTTCACGTTAAATCGTCTCTACACTGTTGGACACAGAACATTTATGTCTGCTCTGTCCCTCATTCTTCACGTCTGTTTTAGACTGTGTGTGTCATCAGGGCCCTTGCTTTCTCTGGTTCAGTTTTTCTCACCAGCCTTAGGTGAGCTGAAGTGCAAACTCTAGCAGCTTTCCGGAGGAGGACGTGTAGAAGGAATACTCTTTGCATGTCTTTTTGTTGAAGACTTTTGTCTGCAGTCTTTATGAATGAGGAATATTTGGCTAGGTATCAAATACTCTGCTTGAGGACCTGCATGTATCATTACACTACCTTCTGGCACTGAGATTTGCTGAGCAAGCCTGACATCTTCCGCTTGCAAGTGGCTTTGTCTTTTTTGTCTGGCATCACAAAGCCTTTTTCTTCTTCTTCTTCTCTTTTTTAATCTTTAGAGTTCAATAGCTTTAATAGCATACATCACAGGGTCAAGCATTCCAGACTAATTTTCCCTGGTACACTGGATTCCTTTTAAACATGTACATACAAATCTTCATTTCAGGGAAGAGTTCTTCCATTATCAATTTAATTCGTTCCATTATTTTGATTTTGTTTTTTTAAAAAACCCAATTATGCATGCATCGACTTGCCTTTTCCTGTGCTCTGCATATATCACATTCACCCTGGCCTTTTAGCATTCATTTTCTGCTTGCTTGTCTGTCTTCTGCCCTCTTGGTTGCTCAGTGAGTGTGTCAGTCAGCACCTGTGCCAGTGCTCTGACCTTAGTTTCCGGGATGGTGCTGTCTTTCCCCAGGGTAGTTTGGAGTTGGTCTGCTTTTTCTGAGCACCTTCTCCTTCCTGAGTTTCTGTAGATCTGTTTGGTGCTTTCCCTCAACAGAGACAATTCATAAGCTTAAGAAAGATAAACGTGTGCAGTACTAACCTCCATGTTCCATGGTTCCATGGCAACACACATCTGGGTAATGTTATTTTCTGTTCATGGATTTGATTACTCTTTTCCCATAGCAACTTCATTCAGTTTTCTTGTATTTGTTGTCATGAAATGAGTTAGACTTTCCTAGAGATGTGAAAGGTGTTCCAGGCTCTTTTTTGCTGCCACAGAGGAAAATAGTTGCCTAATAAACTTTAACCTCAATAGCTGGCAATCAGAATATCTGATAGATGCTGTCTTAGTCAAAGCCCAGCATCCTTATCTCAGTCTCCCACAGTGTCTCCGGACATGGGCAAAATGTAAAAGAATATTCTGCCTGATCCTAACACACATGGCCTGGTCTAACTGCAAATGCAGTCTTTGTTCCCAGCTGAAACCTCCTGAGCTTGGTCTCCACCAGTTGTACTTTTATTGCTGTTCTGGTCTTTGGGGATTTGGCCAGAATCTCCTGTCCAGCTCAGCTCACAGCGTTCTAGGGCTGCTTCTTTAGCCAGCATCTTCAAACTTTTCCGAACACTTCCCATAAACCAGTACCAAAGCCTTCTCCACCACACAGGCAGGTAATGTCACAGCAGTGACTCTACTTTTCGGGTACCAAAATCTGTCTTAGTTACTTTCTCATTGCTGGGTAATAGTACCCAATACCCACAGTTCAAAGAAGGTCAGATTTATTTTTGATCACAGTTTGTGGAGGGTTCAGTCCACGGTGGGCTGGCTCCAAAGCAGGGCAGCACTGCAGAAAAGTCCATGGAACGGCAGGCAGCAGGAAGCAGTGAGACTTCCTTTTTCTCTCTGTTGTTACTCCGCCCAGCCTGCAAGCCTACTGGCTGGTATTGCCCACACCCTGGGTGGGTCTTCCATCATCTACACCTAGGACTAGCTAAACCACTCAGTGGACTGCCCAGTGTCACACACCCATGGTCCAGCCACCTCCCAAAGGCCCACCTGTGAGTACACAAGGCTTTGAGGGGACAGAAGTATTCATACTCAGTAGAAAGCACCTCTGAAGTGATTCCTGTAGCTGGAGTCCAGACTGCTCTTTGATTGAGGAATGAATATACACAAAGAACATGATTTACAAGATAAATTGAGTTATTTCAAGGGCAAAAGACCTTACAAATGTTTTACTGAGACACAACTCTAACACATGTCCCCTCCTTGTTCCCAATACTAAAAACTTCTGTATTTCTAATATAAATTTTAGTATAAAAATAGTCAGAACCAGCCTTCACTTCTGCAGTGCAACTAGTCACTTTAGAGAAGCAGAAGACATGGAAGAACTAGGGGGGTGGAAGGAAGTAGAAGGAGAGATGGCCAGAGAGAAAGATCCTCATTTTGATGGAGGTGAAGGAGGCCGTGGAGGAGGGTGTGGGGGATGGGTTAGTGGGTGCTGCTAGACTGTAGGGGTGGAGGTGACAGTGGCCACTGCATTCTGAGGGTAAGCCAAGGCCCTTTGAGGTGACAGGAATGTCCCAAACAAGTGTTCTTTGGAACAGCTGTGGTGTTGTATCCCTTGCTGGTGTTGTGTGTGGAACTGAGTGACTGAAGTGTGCAGAGAAATGTGATGCTCACTGGGGCAGTGGTGGCGAACCTATGGCAGTCATGCTCAGCTGGCCATGTGATACTGAGAGCTCTAAGAGGTTCACCATCAACTGATCTGGGGAACTGGAGCCATCAGGGCCAAGGCAGAAGCAAGTGGCTATCCACAGGCACAGCCACGGGGAAGGTGCCCTCGTCAGGAGCCTGCAGCTCTGTCCTCTGCAGGGATCTCTGTGGCGCAATCCTGTGACCTGGGGGACATGACTCCTCCTGCCCGAGCCCCTCCCTCATCCGGGTGACAAGTTGCAGTAGAGGTTTTCGTGAGGTGTCCACTCTGCCTCTGCAGTACCATCTTCAGAGGCACTGTGGAGAGAAAGATGGGTGTTTGTCTCCTGGAAGCTGGTCTGGTGTGGAGCTGGCTGTCTTTTCAGAGAGGTGCTGTCCTGAGGAACGCTAGCTTTGCCCCCAGCTACCACACTGGGCAGTGCAGTGACCCATGCAAGGTGACACTGACCATCCCTTCCTGCTCCTGAGGGGTGTGATGGTGATCAGTGGCCCTTTGCCCCAGCAGGGACCTCTGCCAGGTCCTCCGGCTTTCAAGGACCCAGTGACTTCGGCCTGACTGCAGGAACTAGACTCTCTTGAGGAAGGCGTGTTTGATGAAGAGCCAGATACTTCACAGCACTGCACAATGAAAGGCTACTTGTAGAAAATGGATAAAGTGTTCAGATTTTCATTCTCATAGCGAAGAGAACCTCAAAGGTTATGTTTTATCGACCTATAGCACATTAACAACCTTTTAGGAACACCACTCAGCACTTTAGTTTCTTCTCCGTCCTGCTCCTCCTCTTCCCTTCCCGTTTCTTCTTTCACCCTGGGCCTCTTTCCTGTCCCTTGTCCTTCGTTTCTTCCCCTGGATGCTCTTCACTTTCTGTTCTGCCTCTGCTTCTGGTAGCCTGTTCCTTCCCAGTGACAGTCAGGGTGTCCTGAATGCCCTTTGCTCACTGGAGGGCTGCAGTTGAAGGCTGTGTGTTCCCAACTCTGGAGCACAGTGGATATATTTAAAAGTAATACTTGGTGCCCATAGATACAGTAAAAGCTAATGCCCAACTCCGGCGGGTTCACTGAGCCCTGGGCACCATCCCCTGCAGGGAGGTAATATATCTGCGTGTCCTTAAGTGTTCCCACACGTCCAGGCAAAATAAAAGCAGGGCAGGGGGAATAAATTACAGGATGAATAGAAATATGCATAGAACCTCTGCAGTTTTGTCTGAATCCAGTGCTAGGTTCTAATCAATATAATGTATTTTTTTATTATTAAATAGCCCATTATAATATAATAGGGCAATAAATACTGATAAACGTGTTCCCAGTGAGTAATTCCTTTTGGAATAATGACTATTTGATTATAGAATGATTTGGCTTTTAATTTACACCAGCACTTAATGTGTTCCTGTTAACTTAATATTCTCCCAGTGGTAAGTGGGTAAGTGAGCCCAGTCCAAGACAAAGACAAACGGGCAGCGGGAGGGACTTCATTGTGGAGCTGCTCTGCTGTGGGCCATTCAGTTCTGGGGTGTGGGGTCCCTGGATTGGTCCAGGGGGAGCCTCGCTGCTGCCGGGGTGCTGCCTGGCCTGGCAGGGGCTGGGAGTGCAGAGGTGGCCGTCGAGGTGGCATGTTGGGTTCTCCATCCATGGACTCTGCACAAATACCCAGGGCATTCAGTCATCAGAAGAACAACTCTAAGAACCTGCTGTGCACCAGGCACTATGAAAGAGTGCCATGGGGTGGGGACCAACAGAATCACAAAACTAGAACCTTGGAGGAGCGTGGTAAAGTGCAGGCATCCGTTGGGGATCAAGCTGGACACCTGCTCCAGCTGTCAGCCTGGGCTTTATTCATGGGAGCCCTTGCAGGGGGCGATGCTGAGGTGTGGAGTAGAGTCACCTCAGATCTGTGCAGAGGAGATGGTCCCATGATGAAGAGACAGAGAGTGAGCTGGGCTCCAACAGAGAGACGTGGACTTCTCACGTTTGAGACAGGAGCTTGTGGTGTGGGTTAGAGCGAGGTGCCTGCCGTGCGGGTAGGAAGCGACATTGTCCCCCTGAAGTCTGCGTTTCAGAAGAAGACACTCTGGGTGGTGGAGATCGGCACTGGAGAGGGGAGGAAGGCTTCACACCGCAAGCTTTCTGGCACCGCTGCTCTGAGGAATGGGGTTCAGGTTCTGCCTGTCCCATTTTGAGCTTGGAACAAATGCAATTCTCTTGCCAGTGTCACTCTAACCCAGGCAGGTATTTTAGGGGTGACTCGGGCCATAGTAGGGATGCAGCCCTGAGTTAGAAACTACACTAGTGTTTGCTGGTCTTTTTCTTTTCTTTCTTTTTTTGGTACTGAACCCAGAATCTTTGTGCTGAACTACACCCCCAACATTTTTTATTTTGAAACAGGGTCTTGTTAAGTTGCCCAGACTGCAATGAACTTGTGATCTTCCTCCTCCAGCTTTCCAGAGTCCTGGGATTGCTAGCATGTGCCACCATGTCTGGCTGTTACAGCCCCTTAAGGCAGGGTTGGGGGTGTGGTTAGCACCATCTATGTAGACAGTCTCCTGCTCTAATCTTCTAAAACTGAGGCCTAGTTGAAGAAAGGACTCAGAGCGGCCTGTCTGGACTTTAGTCAAGAAGAGAGACTTTGTTCTCATTAACACAAGGATGGGGTCTGGTTTATCTATGCTGTTAGTCAGCTTCACACACTGTGATAAATACTGCAGATATATCAACTGACAAAGCGGAAAGGCTTATCTTGGCTCACAGTTTTGAATGTGTCATCCATGGTCAGTTGGCCCTGAGCATATCATGGCTGGAACACATATGTGAAGGGATGCAGAGAACACATGGCAGCAGGGAAACAAAGAGAAGGACAGGGAGGGGCAGAGTTCCACTATCCCCCTTGAGACCACACTCCAATGACCTCACTTCCTCCCACCGGGCCCTGTTTTCTGAAGGTTCCACCACCTCCCATTAACACCAGAAGCTGGCAACTAGATTTTAATACATGGACCTTTAGGGTCTCTTATCCAAACCATAGCAACTTCCCTGCCAGCTGCCTCCAGATACCTCTTCTGGTTAGGGCCCAGACTTCTGTCACCCATTCTTTCAAGTGCTGGGCCAGGACAATCATTCCATTCTCTAGGACTGAAGAAAATGATAACTGTCGAGCTCCAACATCTGTACCTAAATGAATTGTAGACTAGCCACTATCGGATTAATAATCCTAGTTATTGTGGGCTGATCAGGCCGGCAATCTCCCAAACGAGTGGATGGTGAAGGTTTAAGTGAATGAGACACCTGAAATGATTATAGGGCTCCAGGAGGGTCCAGCTCTCTTCCAAAATTGAAGATTTTCTGGGTTAAGACTAAGACTCCCCTGGGCTGCTCATATTTATTAGGTTTTCAAATAAAGGAGGGGGATACTGAAGAAAATGCAGGAATCTGGGCAGGATGTGGGAAACCCTTTATGGAGTTCTCCAAGTGGTACTTATGTTAGTTTAGGAGAACTAAGTTGACTCCAGGAAGGCCTTCACTGCAGGAGTGAAATGCCTGTATCTACAGTCTCCTTGTAGTTAGTTGTGGTTAGAGCCAAAAGTTCTCAGGTGTGGCCTTGTCTTGTCCTTACAGGCCTCAGTGTGGACCAGTGACTCACAAGTAAACATGGAAAGCCAGTTGGTTAATATAAGTCCTGCTCAGAGCTGCTTCATAGTGGTCTGCATCCAGCCACTAAACTTTGTCATCCCCAAGCTGCAGCTGTCTGAGGATGAATTTATCCTCTTCTGAAAATTCCCATCCTCTTCTGTTCGTATCACAGCTGTGCCCACTGGTGTGGGTAACACTGAACAGGCTCTCAAAGGCTTCTGGCCATCCTTGGTGTCCACCCTTCCATCAGGGCTGATGCTGTGGGTCTCACTTGCTATCACTGACTGAGGGGTTGGGAAGAGAGGCACAAGCCAGCTCCTGTGAGCTGACTCCAGCCTGCTACTGGCTGGGCTACTTTCTAAAGTTACTTAAACTTAAAACCTAACCTCTACTTCTTTTTTTTTTTTTTTGCGGTACTGGGGATCAAACTCAGGACCCTGTGCTTGCTAGGCAAGCGCTTATTCCACTGAGCTATATCCCCAGCCCCTAACCTCTACTTCTCATCTTTTTCCTTTCTTTATTCTTTCAAAACCCAGCACAAGAGAGAAGGCAGAGTTCTTCTCTTTCCAAGGCCTTCAGACAGCCCCACATGAAAGGGGTGGGGACATCAGAGTCTCTGCTGTCCATGTAGCTTGGGGTTCACAGTGGGTCTGGTGCTGCCTCCTGTTGGAATATGGGAGACTCATGGGAACATCCCTGCTTGTCACAGGAAGGGTTATCCGAGCAGGAAGAGGAGGAAACTCAGGGAAGCCCCTTGGTGTGCAGGGCAGTGTAGTCCAAGAGAAGGTCGTTCTCATTTAGCATGCCTTCTTTCTTTCACTCAGGAAGGGACACATTTTGCTATTCATTTCTGACTGAGAGCCTAATTCTATTTTACATACAAACATAGACTCCCTTTGTGTAGTTTTAATACATACTGACTCTACTGGTTTGTTTACCCTGGCGCCTCCCCTTACCTCTCTCTTTTGTTTTTTGGTACTTGCGTAGAATGATTTCTGATCTTATTTGTTTGAAATACGAACTTATTCATTATATGTATCGTGGTGATCAAAATGTATGGTGAACAGGTAAATTAAAAATTTATTACAATAAAAGGCACTTTGCCATTCATCCCCCTCTAAATACCCTCCCTCGCTTTGACTGTGCTTATCCCATTGTGCTTGCTGTTTTCCTCAGCACTTCTGGACATCCTTTCCATGAGAGCCTTTATGAGATGTGATAGAAAATGTGGTGAATGCTACTGCTGAGTACCATCCGACAGAGAGGCAGGCTTGTAAAAGCATGGTAGTGTGTCCCCATCCACCTTATTTACCAGATCTGGTACTGTGCAACTTCTAGCTCTTCCTTAAAGCTAAAATGACCATGGGAGACAGCTGCAGTGGTGTAATCCCAGCACTTGGGAGGCTGAGGTAGGAGAATTGTCAGCATGGGCTACATAGTAAGTTCAAGACCAGCCTGACCTATATAGTGAGACCCTGTCTCAACCTCCCCTCCAAAAACTGACCACGAAAGGTCAATATTTTGAATTGACTTAGGACGTGGGAACAGCCACAACAGACCAACTGGCCAGCTAGGGGTTAAGTGACAAGTAGCTTGGCAGCAGGGATGTGTACAAGGTCATGGCCCAGAAGGCTGAGCATCTGGGAGTGCAGGTTCTTTGGGAGCTTGGGGCTATGGATGTTTATCATTTGATATGGAGAGATTTCAATTTTGCATCAGTAGGATGGGCTCTACCAGTGCTCACAGGCTACACAGAACCCTAAGCTCAGACTGGCAGCACCTAGGTTGGCACTGAATGCCCCAGAGAAGCTGGGTTGAGGGATGGGCTGTATCCTAATTCCAGGCACTCCTCTCATGCGGCCCCTTTGTATGTCTAGATGTTTCCAGCTGCTCCAACCTGCCAGCTGGTTGGGCCCCTCTTTTGGGGCCACTGCTTGTGATT
Source organism: Dinomys branickii (assembly GCA_004027595.1). NCBI lineage: Eukaryota > Metazoa > Chordata > Mammalia > Rodentia > Dinomyidae > Dinomys > Dinomys branickii. The sequence continues at coordinate 527 of PVLD010016115.1, read as the reverse complement.
TCTGAATTGGAGCTGACCAACTATGGACTGAAACTTCTAGAACCATGAGCTAGATTAAACCTGTCTTCCTTTAAGTTGTGGGTATCAGGTATTGTCACTGGGAGTCAGGTCATAACACTGCAAATAACCAGCAACACTAACTCCTCAGTACTTTGTGCCAGGGACAAAGGATTGTAGTCAAGACACCTAAGCTGTCATCTAGAGTATAGATAGACTTATTGTTTCAGAATGAGGTAGAGGCTACACCTCCAGGCATGAAGGTGAGCAAGCATCAAGATGGCAGTTGCGCCGAACTAGGTCTCAGTTTACATTTATATGATTTTTTTAAAAATTTTATTTTAAAGACAAAAGAATGGAGACATATAAACCAGAAAAGCCATAAACAATACAGAAAATACAAAGTTATACAGAATATAGTAGGGAATTAGAACTAGATGTTGTATTACATAGTTATCTTCACATTAGTTAACACAAAAACATTAAAGGAAATACCAAATTATAGATAAGATAGTAGGGAATTTGCACTG
>PVLD010016114.1:0-45797 GCA_004027595.1 Dinomys branickii | reverse complement strand
GGGTGGGGTGGAGTTTTGAGACTTCTTTTTGTTCCTCTGTTTTCCTATTTTTGGGTATCAGATTCAAAATGTGGAGCTATAAATTCCACAGGCAGTTCAGCAGGCAAAGGTCTGCTGCAGAGGCTGCTCCAATGATTCCTTCTCTTTGGGAGAATGTCCCTTAAGCTGTCTGCTGAGATTTCCACTTCTACTCCCTACCCCAAGACCTGGCCGGGGCGAATAAACAGCTCGCCATCCCAGGATTCTTGCAGACAGGCCACTCAGGTGTTCCTCCCTGGGTGGAGCTCCTTCCCCCCTCACAAATCCCGTTGGGGCACCTAGCTAGGTCTTCCCGGGTCGCTGGGCTGAGCTTCTTCCCGATTCAGGAAAAACCGGTTAGAGCGCGCACTTAACTCACCCTGTGATCGTGCAGACAGGAATGCCGTTCAGCTGTTTCTCCCTGGATGGAGGTTTTTCCCGACTCAGCAATCCCGCTGGTCGCCATTGCTCCTGTTCGCACAGCGCCGGCTGCGGGGGTGGGGTTCTGAGCGGGATCCCGGAACGCTGCCCAGTTTGGCGCAGTCTGTCCCAGTAGCGCGTTCTCTGAGTTCCCTCTGCTCCGATGCCTCCAACAAATCCTGGTTACAGCTGCCTCTGAGCCAGTCGGGTTCAGGAGCTGAAGCCGTTCTTCCCTCCGCACTCGCTCTCTCAGCTGTACGCGATTTGAACCGAGCTGCGGCCCAAACGCAGGACCGATCCCTCGGGCGCCCAGCTCTCAGGCTCCGCCCACTTCTCCCCGCGCGGCTTCTCAACCAGCCCTTTAAAGCTCAGGCCGCGGAGAGCAGCCCAATCAGTTGGAATTTTGCATCCACGGACTGGGCAGCCGCGCGCAAAGGATCAGTCTCTGGGAGAGATTCCCTCTGCAGCTCACCTGGTCGCCATCTTCCCGGAAGTCTCCTTGCCTCTAAATAAAAAAAAAATTTAAAGGAGCTGAGTATATAGCCATGTGCAAAGGCCCTGGCTTCAATACACATGCAATTTAATATTTATGCGATACTGTGCTAAACTGTCAACTCCTCCACTCACATCATCTGCCCAGCTTGCCCAGGAGAGGGGCTCTGCAATTATCCTTGAGAGAGAGACAGAGAGAGAGAGAATACGGATGAGAATTTAGGGGTGATCAGTGAGACAAGAGAAGTTTTGTCACTCTGTTGGGAAAGGGCAGGGCTAGAATTTGACCCCAGAGGAGGTAGATTCTAGTGTCCTTATTTTCCCAATTCTGGAGCACTGCTAGGACATTAAACATGACATTGTAGGAGAATTTTAATAATGTAAGTAAAATGTTTACCAAATAGTAAGTGGAAAGGTAGATTGCTCTGTTCTGTAAAGATACAGCACACTAAATGATCTATCACGTGGGATGCATTCTTCTATTTTGCCATGTTCTCAATATTTCTGCAAAGAACGTATGTTATCCTTGCCACACTGACAAGTGTCATGATTAGTTACTGCACTGCAGAGACTGAGCTCCCTCCAGCCCGGCCTCGGGGCCTGCTATTCTGCTGTCAACTCTGACCGTGTCTGAACTTTGGGTTTGCCTGGTTTCTGTGAGAATCACAGTCCTCAGCGGCAGACCTCCCACAGCCAGCCCTAACTCTGAGCCCTGGGCCTCTGCTGCTCCTCAGTGAGATGTGCCCTCTCCAGCTCCGCTCATCTGAGTGTGCAGCCCGGAGAGTTCCTTAACTTCCCCTACCCCATAGAAATCATCAGACATCTAGTGGGTGCTCACCAAGTGGCCGCAGTTACCATTTGGTCATCTGGCAAAGTGTGAAGCAACCCCCACTGAGTCCACGCTCCCAGGTGCTGTGCTGCCTAGAGCACTTCTCCAGACATCTCTGTCTGCCCCTGACCTCAGCCAGGCAGATTCTCCTGGCAACTTCTTTGATCATTTATGGAATCTTAGACCAGTTAATAAAAGCCACTAAAAATTTAGCAGAGCTTGGTAATTGCCTTTAGCTGAGCTACTGGCAAAACACTGTCAGGTTTTCCAAATTACACCAGCTACATTTGCAGTAATCTTTTGGCTCCTCTTCCAGGGGACATTTGCACTCTAATTTGTAGACTGAAAAATTTCAGGCTCAGGCAGCAGGAGGAAAGGAGGCTGGAGCTTGGCGCATCTTCTGGGTTCCTGCCACCAAATCTCTATTCATGGACACTTGTTCCGATAGATACCTGAGGAGTTACTTCAGAACTTGGATCGATCAACTCCTTTCTTTCAGGGTTTACCCTCCAGGAGCAAAGCACAGAAAGTGCAGCTATGTATAAATTTTGAAGACGAACAGGTGGAGAATGTATGCCTGGTTTCTTAGTCTCCCAGCCATGTGAGCCTGGGAAATCACTTAACATTAACTCTCCTGAGTCTTAGCTTATTTAATAGCTCAAGGGAGCCACACATTTACTTGCTTTTTGCCTTTGACAGGATCAGGTGACATAAAACACGCAAAGGGGAAGCATCTGCCTCATGGAAGAGCCCAATACAGGTGTTTATTACCACAATCCGTAGGTTGTTTACAACCTATGATTCCAGTGTAAGTTTCTTTCAAACAGAGCAAATACCAAAGTAATGTGGGATGAAATGTGAATCTAGGACCCTTCTGTAGTTTTAAGGAACCCCTCACATCAATTTTAATAGTAGTTTTTAACCCCTTCTAATGTGAACTTCTTAATGGCTTGCCTTTGTTGGGTCTTTCCAGAGATTCTATATAGTTTTCAAAGAAAATGTGATTTTTCTTTCTTTAGAATCACATTCCATCACTTTGTGTAATTTCTAATTCAGTTATTTCAGTAGCACATGCAATTTGTCCTGGACAGATCTGGGAAACAAGGTAACTCGGGAGAGGAGAAGGGCAGGCTGTGCTTGAGCCTGGCCCCCAGCACACAGCGCATTTGCCTTGGCCTGACGGTCACCTAGGGGCCTCTTGAGAGCAAGTGCAGAGCACAGAATGCCAGTGCTTTACTGGACAGCACTTGTGCATTACATAAAAGCATTCAGAGTGTAGATAAACCCAAGTGCGTATTAATTTACTATGTATTTCATAAATAACTAGAAGACAGGAATTGGAAGTTTCCCTGCACAAAAGGAAATGCTGTGTATAGGGAGAGACAAGTACTAATTACATTGACCTGATCATTACATGTTATATATGATAGAACCAAGACCCCACGTGGAACCAGACCAGACGTGCTGACATGAGAGAAGTCTTTATTGGGGGAGCGGGAGCGGTGCAGGGAGGTAGCAGACTGCCTAGCAGACCAAGGCAGCAGCGAGCTGAGCAAAGTGTGGGCTTTTAAACTCTTTTTCAGGGTGGGTGTGAGCATGCCAGAATAGTCTGAGTGGGGGTGGTGGGGGTAGTGGTGTTGTCCGTGGGTCAGAACAGTCCAAGCAGGGTGGTTTGGGCCAGAACACCTCGAGTGAAGTGAGCTGTTCGTCAGAGTCCTGCCAAAGCAGATGAGGGTGGGTTTGGCTTTTGAGGCCGAGGGGAACTGAAGTGGAACAGGGAAGGAAAGGAGAGAAATATTGAGAGTTAAAGTTTTCCCAGGAGGGGGCTGGCTGCTTTGTGACTTGTCAGTATATATGCATCAAACTCCCTCAACTATGCTCTGTAAATGTGGACAATTTTGGGGTCAATTTATTAAATTAGCAAAGATTAAAAAATTAAAGTGAAACCCAAGTAGATAACTGTTTAGAGACTCTCTGGCATCTCAGGAGGCCTTGGGAGTTTTATCCTGTGGCCTGTCTCCCCTCAGTGGTTGTGGTGACCACACTGAACTGAGACAGGTTCTTAGCAGGCTGATAATGTGTTCCCTCAGTCTGTGACTGCACTGCCAGCTCCTGCCGCTGACCATTCCATCTGGTTTGCATTTGTTCTGAACTTTGTTTTAAAGATGTGCTTTTAGGAAGCTGTGGTGAGGCTGCTATACCTTCACTTGGTTATTTCCAGGTTCTGCAGTGGCTTTGTCTAATAGCGTGTGAGATTCATGTTCAACCAAGCTTCTGTCCTTAGCAGAGGTTAAAGCTGAAAGATAGCCTGCTGTGACCCATCCCTTTGTTTCCTGGAGCAATTTATCTAAGTCCTCCCTTTTAAAGAAAGTTTGGGAAGCATTAGTTGAAAAAGTGGCTCTGACACACACTGGTGGGGAACAGCAGCTCCTTGTCCCAGGTCGAAGTAAAAAATGAATATTTGGATGCTCTTTATTATCCTCTCCAGTTGTGCTCTCAGTGCAGCCTCCTATACAGGTGAAGTCTCCAGACTGCCATTCAGAGTGAAAACAAAGTTACAAACCAGGTGCCTATGTGATACCTGCAGGAAATAGAGACGGAACAGGGCTCTTCCGAAGGGTAGCCTGAGGACTCTTGTTAAAATGCTACCAACAGGCTTTTAATTTGGCCATAAATCTAAATAAGTTCGTAATTATTTTAAGAAAACTATGTCCAAAGATGACCATCCAACACACCATACTGCAGAAGGTATATTTACATTTCAGTATGTAAAGTGAAATGATTCTTCCAAATTAATTTTACTCATTTTGGGTTCTATAGTTTTGAACACACATGCAAAAAGTTCACGGCCACTATTACTGTTTTGGCTCCACTGTTGGAAGATAATCTTGGCAAACATTTGAATGAAGTCAATTTTGTATCAATGCCATCAGACACTTTAAATAAAAGATCAGTTAATTTCACTAATCGGTTGAGATTTTTTTAATCCAACTGATGGAACTGAAGTAAAGCTTTTGAAAATCATTCCACCACACTGAAATATCTTACATTATTGAGAATGTAATTGTAATTTTGATTAAAGGGCTCTCCATTGATGCTAAATGTATTAGCTTTGGGATGATAATACAAATCTAATTTTGGTGGCACATAGTATCAAGACAAAAATAATGTTCTTACCAAATGTATAGCCCTACAGAACAGAAGGCAGAGCTTGGACTTGATTGTGGTACACACATAATTCACCTAAAGAAGTTGTTATATTTTATCAACTAAAAGAGAAGACAAATTGCCAAAAATACATATACAATAAAAATCATGGTTTATGAGCTTAATTTGTTCTGGAAACATACCTGTAATCCAAAGAATTTGTATATCAAAGCAAATTTCCCCACAGGAAACAACAGAAATTCAGACAATTTGTTCCACAACCCATAAATACATATATAAGAATGATTAAAACACTGTAATATAATGCAAGATACTAAGAACATACAAAAGAAAAAGAAACAAATTAACCTGCATTTACCTTTGAAAATCTGGCTGGTGGGAGAGAAACAAGAAAGAGGAGGGTTTCTGTGTAAAAAGACTCTCAATATCACTAACAAAACCACTGCTACCTACTGGCTCAATGGAATCTTTTTATTTTCATGCAACTTTAACAAAGAACCTATCCAACAGCACTTGCTTTTGCTTCCCTTTGAGGATTCTGAAGAAATGTGACCTTGCGTTGCACTAAAGAGGTCTGTCACTCGCACTGCCTTTCTAAGGTGGTGATTTTCTCCAAAATTGTGCACTATTTCCCACACTTTATACATCTCAATCTCATCTGAAGTGAGGGATTCCTCCTCCTTCTTTTATCCTCTTCTCTGTAGATGAGACCTCCTCCACACCCGCTGACTGCTGGGAGCCGATCACCCACAGTCTCACAACCAGAGGGAGAGAAACGGAGAGGGTGACCCACTAGCTCAACTGTGATCATGTGACATTGCTTACTACTCATATTGCAAATATATATATATTTGCCTTCTTTCTTTTTTCTTAAAAAAAATAAAAACAAAAACATATTAACAACCACACCTACATTTACAAAATAGAGCAGTACAAGAACAATACAAGCAATACTGAAATTCAGACAAGGTGATAGGAAATTAACAATGGTTGTTGTATTACATATTGATTTCTTCAAAATGGTTACTCAGGAAAACAAATATAGACATGTACAGTTTGTCAAATAATTAATCATTAACTGTTCCTTTCAATAAGGCAATTGAAGTCAGTAGTACAACTACGTTAGCTATTCTGCATATATATATGAACCTAATTTTCTCCTTTCTTTTCTCTTTTCCCTCATCCCAGTTGTTCTTTACTTTTGAGAATTTTCCTTCCATTTCACAATGTCTATCATACCTCTAATTTTATTAACTCTTTCAGGTTTTTACACTAGTGAAACAATATATTATGTGGATCTGACTTATTTCACGTATGGGTATAGTCTCCAGCTGTGACCATTTACCTCTGAAAGCCTTGAGTTTCTCTTTCTTCATAGCTGAATAATATTCCATTATATAAAAATACCACAACTTTCTTTATCTATTCCTCAGTGGGTGTACCTTTGGGTTGCTTCCACAATTTAGTTATTACAAATTGCACTGCTATAAACATGGGTGTGTATATATCACTGTGATATGATGTTTTCAATTCTTCTGGAAAATACCCAGAAAGGGAATAGCTGGGTTGATTGGGACCTCCAGACCTAGCTTGCTGAGGAATCTCCAAACTGATTTCCACGGTGGTTTCACCAGTCTGCTTTCTCACCAGCAGTGGAAAAGAGTTCCTATTTCTGCACAGCCTCACCAGCATTTGTTACTGGTTGATTTCTTAATGATAGCTATTCTTACTGGGGTGAGATGAAATCTCAGTGTTAATTTAATTAGCTTTTCTCAAATGACTAATGATGTAGAAGATTTTCTCATGTATCTGTTTACCATTTGTATTTCTTTATCTGAGAAGTGTGTATTCATCTCAGATGCCCATTTCTGGATTGGGTCTTTGAATTTGGGAGGGCTGAGGTTTTTTAATTCTTTATATGTTCTAAATAGAAGACCTTTGTCTGAGGGATAGCCACCTAAAATTTTTTCCCAATTTGTGGATTTTTTTTTTTCTCTGCTGGTGATTTCTTTAGATGTGCAAAACCTTTTCAGTAGGATGAGATCCCAGTTATTATTCTTTGAAGTATTTCCTGTGCGGTTAGGTTTTTGTTCATGAACTCTGCCTACTTCTATGTCTTCAAGATTTTTACATATTTTCTCTTCCAATAAATTTACTGTTTCCCATTTAAATATTGAGATCTGTGATCTATTTTGACTTGAGTTTGGTGCATGGTGATAGACTTGGGTCTATTTACAGTCTTTGGCAAGTGGCAAGCCAGTTTTTTCAGCATCATTTATTGAAGAGACTATCTTTCTTCCATTGAACTTGTTTGGCCCCTTTGTTAAAGATTAGGTGGCTGAGTGTGTTTGTGGTAGTGTCTGTTCCTGTATACATCATGTTGTTGGATTTTGTTTCTTAATCCACTCTACCAGTCTGTTTCTTTTGCCTGGTGAATTGAGGCCATTTACATTAATGGCTACAACTGATATGTGTTGGTTTATCTTTGTCATGGTATTTATTTGCTGTTGGTTCCCTCCTTTTTCTACCTGCTTAATTGCTTGCTCTGCTTGAGGGTTCCTTTCTATTGTTGTTCTTGAAATTGTGGTCATTGTTTTCTTTGTCTAGAATATCTTTTAGTACTCTTTGTAAGATTGGTTTGGCACTCATGAAGTTCTTCAGTTGTTCTTTGTCATAGAAATATTTTATTCCTCTGTTAAATTTGAAAGGATAGTTTTGCAGGATACATCAGTCTTGTTTGGAAGCTATTTTGTCTCAGGACCTGTAATACTTTGCTCCAAGCTCTTCTTGATTGGATGGTTTGTGTTAAGAAGTCTGCTGTGATTCTGATGGGCTTTCCTTTATAGGTGATCTGTTTCTTTTCTCTAGAAGCTTTGAATATTCTGTTCTTTTGTTGGAGATCTGGGATCTTGATTATTATATGTTTGGGTGTAATTTTATTTTGGTTATGACTAGTTGGAGTTCTATATGCCTCATTTATCTGTATATCAGATTCTGTTTCCATGCTTTGGGAATTTTTTGCTATTATTTCTGCAAACATTCTTTTTTGTCATTTGTGTTGCCTCCTGCTGTTTCATTGACTCCTGTTAGTCTGACATTATTTCTCTTTGCCTCGTCTTGCAGCTGTTGAATTGATTTTTCCCTGGTTCCTTGTTGATCTGAAGAGATCCTTTCCTTCATGATTGCTAGCTGCCATGCTGTCTTCAAGATCTGAAATTCTATCTTCGGCTTCATTCAAGCAATTTTGTCAGCTTTCAGTGGAAGTTTTGATTTCCTGGATATCTCTTTGAATCTGTTTCATGCATTCTAGTTCATTCCTATATTGCTCATTTAATGTTTCCATCAGTTGCTTATGCTCATCTGTTTTTTTATATATGTTTTCTTTAGATGTGTTGAGCAATTCTTTCATTATTATTGTCATTTCATTTTTGTCTGAGACAGTATTTCTGATCTAATGTCTTCTATTGCCTGATAGAGTGGTTTCTTTACTTCCATTGGAATCATTTCAGCAATTGCAGGTGTGTGTTTACCAAGTTTTCCTATGTCCAAGTCCAAGTCTTCTGGACTTGTTCTAGGTGTCATGGAGTTGTGAGTTTAGTTTGCATTTGAGTCCTCCGTCTTGTCATGTTTGATGCTAGAGGCAGAGCGCCCTGTCTCCCTCTTCCCTGGCAGCTCAGCAAAGGTTGTAAGCATCCCTAGTTATCCTGGTGGTCAGGCTTGCCCCTTGGTGGCAAGTGCTGCTCACTCTGGAGTCTTCTGACGGTGGACAGAGTGTACCTAGTTCTCCCAGGTCCCAGACGTCAATTGCAATGTCTGCAGATCATAGACCTCCTGCTCAAGTGTCCCCAGGCAGCTCAGGGCACATGTAAGACCCACAAGTGGACAGCACTGGTGGCATGATCACAGACCACTTGGTCCTGTGTGCACAGACAGTTCAGAGCACAGGCAGCACCTAGACATGCACCATAGTGTCAACATTTCATGGTCTGCCTGATTCAGTGTCTCTAGGCAGCTCAGGGCACAGGCAGAAGCCAGATGTGGCCTGCACTGGCACTGACCACAGACCACCTGTTTCTGTGACCTCTGAGAGGTCAGGGTGCATGCTTTGTGAATTTTTTAAACAGTTGATGAATTTAAATTTATGTAAATCATTTTAAGAGTATTTTTGCTGCTGAAATATTACTGTGATTTTTTTCAGCTCTATTTGATATTTTAACTAGTACTTGTTTGTAATATAGGATAGTGATGTTCATTTTTGGAAATTAGTGATAGATATAACATATCTTGATCAATTTCAATCCTTTATCCATCTCTCCCTTTCTTTCCCTTTTCCCCATATCCTAAAGGCTACCTTCTAGTTTCCTATCATCTGTACTTTATTTTATTCATTCATTTATTTTGGGTTTACATAGGAGAGAAAACATAAATTAACTTTCTTTGTATGGCTTAATTATTTTATTTTTCTTGAGTACTATTTTTCTTGATTTTCTTACAAATGACACAATTTTATTCTTTATAGCTGAATAATATTCCACTGTGTGTACATACTACACTTCCTTTAGCCATTCATCTGTTGACAGATAAATAAGCTGTTTCCAGACTTAGCTATTCTGAATTGTGCCTCTATAAATATGGGTATTCATCTATCACTATCTACAATGCCTTTCACTCTTGCAGGAAGGTACTTGGGATATATTCCTGAAAGAATATATGGGTCAAATGGAATTTAGTTTTGTGAGGAATCCCCCTACTTAGTTCCGTAGTGGTTGTACTAATCCACCTTCCCACCAGCAACGTTGAAAGGCTTCTTTTTCTCCCGTATCCTCACAAGCATTCTCTGTGTTCTTGGTGACAGCCATTCTGACAGCCATTCTGAGATGGAATCTTTTGATTGGCATTTCCCTAATGACTACAGATGACACTTTTTCCATATAATTATCAGCCATGTGCTTACTTATCTGCTCAGCTCATTTGCCTACTTTCTTACGGGCATTTGGGTTTTGAGGGTTAATTTTTTTTAGTTATTCATATAATCTAGATACTAGTCCTCCACTAGGACAGTAGCCAGCTCACATTTTCTCCCATTCTGGGTGTTGTCTCTTCACACCCTCTGTTGCTTCCTGTTCTCTGGTGTTCCTTTGCTGTGCAGAAGCTTTTACTTCAATGCAATCCCATGTGTTGGGTTTTGATATTATTTCCTGGGCCACTGAGTTCTGCTCAGGAAGCCTTTGCTTGTGCCTTGTTTTCTCAAGTATTTTGCCTCTGTTATCTTCCATTAATTTGAAAGGTTCTGTTTTCATATCTAGGTCTTTGATTCATTTTGATTTGATTTTAGTACAGGGTGTGAGATAGGAATCTAATTTCCATCTTCTGCAAGTGGATATTCAGTTTCGCTGCATGTTTTGATAGAGAGGTTGTCTTTCATCCAATATGTATTTTTGGCCCCTTTGTCATGCTGTAGGTGGACATGCTTGTTTCTGTGCCTTCTGTCTCCATTCCATGGCTCTTAATACCCGTTTTTATGCCAGTGCCAGGTGTTTTGTCACTCTAGCCTTGTTGTGATGCTTCCATTTTGCTTTCCTTGCTCAGGATAGCTGTGGCTATTCTGGATCTTTTCTGATTCCATATGAAGTTTAGGATTGCTTTTTCTAATTTCCTGAAGAATGTTATTGGTATTTTAATCAAGATTGCATTAAATCTATATATTTTGGGGATATATTGTCATTTTTATAATATTAGCTCTTCTGATCAAAGAACAATGGATACATTTTCTAATGTCTTCTTCAATTTCTTTCCTCAGAGTTCTGTAATTTTCATTCACAGGTCTTTCTGTTCCCTGGTTAGGTTCATTCCTAGGTATTCAAGTTTTTGAAGCTGGTATGAGTGGACTTGTTTTTGTGATTTCTTTCTCGGTGAGCTCTTTATTGGTGTACAAGAATGCTATTGATTTTCATGTGTTGTTTTTTATCCTGATGCTTGTGTTTTCAGTCATGATTTTGTTAAAAGTGGGACTATGTCTTCTACCTTGATTGTATTTTTCTTAAAATGAATTAAATCTTTGACCAAGTCAGTCAACAAATAGAATACCAAACAAGAAGAAAACCCAGTTCTGAAGCTTTTTAAAAATATACAAATTTAAAAAAACTAAAGCCTGCAATTAACAAACATGGAAGTGTGTTCCTATGTAACAGGGAGAAACTGAACAAATTATATTAAAAGGGTTTAAAAGTTGTACTGATTTAATTTTGAAATTCTATAATTGACGTCTGAAATATCTCTAAGACTTGGATCAAACTTGAAGGAATGAAATAGAGAATGGCTAAGATTTCCAAAGTTCTAAATATAGTAAAACAAAAGTAATCACAAAGTCAACTTATCTGACAAATTTTGTATATAAAAATATCTGTCAGAGGAAGATATTTTGAATAGGGACAAGGCAACAAAATACTTTAAAATATTTGGGTTAATTAAACATTTGAACAAGAAAAAAGTGATAGAAAGGATTTCTTTTGTTATCAAAACTTGCTCTGAGCTTATTAGGAGGAGTGATCAAGGGTATCAAGAATTTCAAATTTATTAACTATAAAATGAACATAGAAGGCTTCAAGTGATTTTATAAATAAATGAGTTTTATTTTTTATTTTTATTTATTTCTTTTTTTTGGCGGTACTGGGGATTGAACTCAGGACCCTGCGCCTGCTAGGCAGGCGCTTATTCCACTGAGCTATATCCCCAGCCCAATAAATGAGTTTTAAATTACACTTAAAATTGCATTCTTTATAGGAATAATAGTGACACAGTATTACTTTCTATTTAAATATAGATATATAAACTGGTCTCACTATGTTGTCCTGGCTGGCCTTGAATTCCTGGGCTCAAGTAGTCCCTCTGTCTCAGCCTCCCAAGCTCTGGGGCTACAGGTGCATGCCATTTTGCCTGTCCTTGGCTTCCAGGTTTATTTTAAGAAAGAACTTTGAAACTGGTTTCTAGGTTTTATTTCTTTTTGCTGTTTTGAGACAGGGTCTTGCTAAGCTATCCAAGCTGTCCTTGAACTTATGATCTTTCTGACTTGGCCTCCTGAGCAACTAAGATTACAGCCACCTGCCACTGAAAATAGTTTTTGAGTACAGCTGTTTTAGAGTTCCACCAACAAAATAAACCAATATGTCAGAGATTAAATAAAAGTTTCAATTTATTTATGCATTTGATTATTTTCAGCTGTCACTTTCAATCTCACAGGTGTCATAGCTTGGAAAATAAACTTTTCTGCCACTTTGATTTTGAAGTTATAACTGACCTCTATGGAAAAAGTACCATGATCTACTAGTGATGTCTGCCATGAGTGAGGGAAATGGTCTTAGGGTACTATATCAGTGAGTGCTTACCAGAGAAACACATTTCGTGTGAGATATATAATACATAAGAATTTACAAGATTGGCTTACAATGTCAGATGTGTAGAAGTGCAAAAGATCTGTCTGTTCACTGGAGATGTGAAGGATCCAGTTGAAGACCTAGCATTCAGTGTAGGGTCCCATACAAGTCCATATCGAGAGACTGAAAGGTCTGCGCTACAAGCCAGAGATGACACCCAAGGTGAAGGTGTGGATTGGAGCTCCTCTGCAGAAACAGAACTGAGCCTTTGTTCTCCATTTCCCTTTTATACCTTTCAGGCCACAAGCCACCCTAGGGTGGGTCTTCTCTCTTCAGTCAGTCCCCTCAGCCACACTCAGAACTACACTGATCCAACTTGGTTGGGTGTTTCTCACTCAAGTTGACACAATCATTTAACTATCATAGATACTTCCTAATTTTGGTGGTGGAAGGGAGAAACTGCATAAGAAAAATTGTTCTTTTGAAAACTTTGTTCTTTTTGAAATTATCTAGCTCTGTAACTGCTTCATGGCTCTGTAATTACTTTCTTGACCCCTGTAACTATGAGAGCATAACTGAACATATGGATGTCTGATTGTAACAAGCTCCACGATCATTAATCTGGTCTTATAACTGATGATCATTAATCTAGCCTTGTAACCAATGATTTCACCCTGACAGCTAATCAGAGAACTGCCAGGCTGTTCTGTTCTACCTTTGTAACTCCTGCTTATGCATCTGTTATGGTTGATACATTGTGTCAATTTGGGGAGTCTAGAGGTTTGGGGGAGTAATACAGCAGGAAGCCAGGGTGCTTACTTTGTATACATCCTGAGCCTGTGGGAGAGGAGGGCATGGAGATTATGTGAGAGCTACGCACCCCCTGGGTGGGGGTAGTCTGTTTACAATGTAAAGGAGGGAAAGAGGCTGCTTGCCCACCATTCCTCCCTTTTGCTGGTTGCTTTTGCTGTGTTCTGTTGCCATGAATGTTTGCCCTCTACTATGCGCCACTCTGCCTCTGAGCCAGCCAAGTATAGACTGAAACTTCCTCAAACTGTAAGCTAAATAAACCTTTCCTTCCTTCATTTTGGGTGTTGGGTATTTTGTCTCAGCAAGGAGAAAAAGTAACCAGGACAGCATCATATAAAAGTGCTAGCCCACAAGCACTCGCCTACCTGGCTTTGTTAAGGGAAAGATCCCAGCCAGAACCATCGGTGTGAAATGAAGCTGTTCACTGCCTCCAAACTTCCTTGGGTGTCATTCCTTTCCTGGACACAGTTTTGCTGCAACAGTGGTTCTTACTGGAGAATACTAGTTATTATCACTATTAATCTCATTTTTTGCCATCTGAGGAAAATGTCTTTTTCGGCAGCCTTCACAATGGCTGGCTTTCAGGCAGGATTATCCTAACGGTTTCCCATACCAGAATTATTTAAAAGGCAAAAGATTTCCACTTAGTCTTGGAAGCCAAGAGGAAGCATCAGATATCAGATAAATGTCAATGTCATCTGAATTTTGTGATTTCAGTGGCATAGGCGGCTCCTGCTTATCACTTTCCTGCCTCCTCTATCTTTTTCTATTTGTGTCTGTCCCAAAGAGCTTTAAGATGTAAAGAGTTGATATGTAAAGAGAGAAAAGGGAGAGAGAACAAATGACAGTCTTCTTGCAGCTATACAGGCTGCAAGGAGAATCAGAGCTGTGAAATGAGAAACCCGCCCAGAGGGAAGTCAGCCTGTTAAGATGCAGTTTTGTATGGAGGGAGCACGCTTACCTAGCTGGACCTATTCTGAGTCCTAGATCCTTTACTGTGATCTGCAATCTTATCTTCTCCACTTCCAGGTCTTTTGCCACTACTTCACTTCAGCCCCTCACTCCGAAGGTCACAGGGTGGAGCGTGGCACGGCCAAGAACTGCTCCTTCTCCGAAATCGTGCACTGAAACACCCCGTTCTGTGATTGCAGTCTTTCACCCCTCCAGGTTTCCCTACGGTTATTCCTTCCATGGAATTCAACTGCTTTACTTAACCTGCATCAGTCAGTCCTCTCTATCTCCATACTACTGATCCAGTCCAGGGCCCCCACACCAGCCACTTTCTAGTAAATATTCTCCATTCCTAGGCCAGCTTCAAAGCTGAAATTCTTACTAACTATTCCTTGAGTAACCCAACAGCATTCTGCTCCTTCTCCACATGTTAACTGGCCCTAGGCCACAACTGGAGAAACAACTAACTCATAGCACCAAGTGCTTTGAAGTAGGAGACTAAGGCATACGACACAGCTGGAGCAGTTAGGCAGGACCCACTGCGGAGCTGTCAACCACAGGGCAGAGCAGCAGCTCCCAAGCCTGACACAAGATCTGGCACCTGCACAAGAAGGAGCTGAGCCTAGCACCTGCTGCCAAACTTCCAGTGTGAGATCAAGTGGGACAAAGCAGCAACTATCAAAGAAGATATAAAAAGATACAGTCACTGACTTTGTGGCCTTTGCCCTCTTGTCCACGCTGCTTGCAGGACTTAACTTGTGTTTTCCCTTCAAAGCATTCTTTTCTCCTGAGTGTTTCTTTTGCGCTTCTTTTCCCTTTCTTCTTATTTTTGCCCTCAAAAGTGTTACTCTTTCACATTCACCAGTTGGTCCATTTGATTCACTGAACGGTACAATAGGAGCCTGGAAAGCACCGCTGGTCCCCGCTCTACCCAATGTGATACCTGTGTCCCTCCGTCTGAGCCTGCTCAGGTCGCTAGAGTACAGTGCCATAAACTGGCAGCTTACAAACTTCAAAAATGTATTTCTCACAGCTCTATAGGCTGGAAAATCCAAGTTAAGGCAGATTCAGTGTCGGGTGGTGCTTTCTTTCTGACTTATAGATGGTGCCGACTTGTTAGTCTTCACATGTTGGAAGGAGGGATGAGGAAGCTCTCTGAGGTGCTAGTGAGGGCTCTGGTCCCACGCATGGGGGCTGCACCCTCATGAATTAATCACTTCCCAAAGACTTAATCTCCTAATGCCATCACTTGAGGGGTTAGGAGCTCAAAATATGAATTTGAGGGAGAGGACACCAACATTTAGACTACAGCAGCTCTCTTCCTTACTCTCTGCAGAACTGACTTCAAACCTGATCTTTCTCTTCAGACCCCACCAGCCCTTCAGCAGATACTCATGCAAGTGATTCCCAAGGGGAACTTGGAACCCCTGGGCAAGAACCCTCCTCACTCAGCACCAGCCTTTGGCAGCGTTTACATGGACCGGCACACACACTTTTCTCTGTCTTTTTTCCCCCATCACTCTGGAAACAGCTTCTTTCCCCAACACACCTTCCCCGTCAGGGCTCTCTTCTTTTCTTCTCCCACCTCCTACGATTTTCCCCTTTCGCTCCTGAAGGTTACCTCTCCTCTCTCTTGGGGCTTGCTTCGGGCATGCAACCCCCGCTGTGGGCTGAGTGGTGATTGTGGGAAGTTGCCAACCCAAACGCTGAAGCACTAACATCCAGTGCAATGGCGTTGAGACTGGGCTTCCAGGAGGTAATCTGGTCTGGAAGAGATTATGAGGGTGAGGATATCAGAGAAGGGTTAGAGCCCCTGATAGGAACAGGGAGACCCCAAAGTTCTCTCTCCCCACCAAGTGACAATGCAATGAGACAGCGGCAGTCTACAACTCGAAACAGCTCTCAGCAGACGCCATCTGCTGGCACTTTGATCTGGCATGGCTGGTCTCTAGAACTGTGAGAAATTCAGTTTTGTTGGATAAGCCTCAGTATTTTATTGCCTGTATGAGCTGGCTAAGGCCACTCCACTACGTCCTCCATATTCCATCCTAGCTCTCTCCTCCCTCTTTCATAATCAAGGTGGGTAAAATATGCCATTTTCGTTGACACCACTCCCATATAACCCACTAGTGTTTTAAAAGATAATAGTACTGAAAAGAAAGCTGAAGTGAGTCACAAAGGCCAGCTCTATCAGGACTGACTTGCTTCACCCTATGTGAAAAATTAAACAAAAAAATTGCCCAATAATTACATAACTATAATTGAGTTGTACACCTTCATGGAGAACTGCTCATTGGATGCCCCAAGGTCCTCTTACATTTTCCTAGCCTGGCCGGCTACATGAGACTGAGAGGGTATCTCTAGGGCAGTGGGACATTAGACTACACTGAAGAAATGAGCGGGAGCTGCTCAGATGGCAGAAGAGAGGTGTACAATTCCAGACAATGTGGAAAAGGTCTATGTTTAGATAAAGCAGAATACGATCCCTAAACCAGACAAGAATTCAAGCAAAAAAGAATTAACCCAATTTCTTGAAAATAGAAGTAAAAATTCTTAACAACATACTGGCAAAGAAAGTGTGACAAATCATCAAGAAGACCGTACACCATTACCAAACAGGCTTCACCTCAGAGGCTCAAGGATGGGTCAGCACACACAAATGAGTAATTCATCATGTAAGCAGAAGCAAAGGAAGAAGCATCCAATCATCTTAATAAATGCAAGAAAAACCTTTGACAAAGTCCAACTTCCATTTAGGATGTGTGTGTGTGTGTGTGTGTGTGTGTGTGTGAGAGAGAGAGAGAGAGAGAGAGAGAGAGAGAGAGAGAGAGAGAGGGAGAGAGAGAGAAACAAGTGAGATAAGTAAGAAGTAGGGAGAGGTTCAAATACTTTCCAAAATTATAAATCTCATTGTTTTAAAACTATTTTGATACACGATATAGGCTAATTGGTTTCATTCATACTACTAGTTTATCTTAGTTCACTGAAAAGAAAGATTTGAGTTATTAGCTGTTTGTTTCTTTATTATAAGAATCTCCTTGGTTTATTTTGAGTACTTTGAAGATATTGATACGTAGTATAATAACTATTGTTATTCTCTTATTATTTGATTATGAAATTTGGTTTTATTTTTTCAAAATATAAAAAAGAAACAGTGGGATACACCTGGGGACTGCAGGACAGTCAAAGGGCTGGACCAGAATGGGCAGGGAGAGCGTAGTCAAAGGTCACACTGGCCTATGGATAGGCAGAGTCCTAAAGATAATGCCAGGGACTTTGGTACTATCCCAAGGACAACATGGAGCCAATGAAGAGTTTGGAGTATTGAGGAGTTTGGAGTTTGGAACATTTGTACTTAAAAGAAAAATTACTGTCTTCTGCAAGGTTGGGTTGACAGGAGTTGAGTGAATGTCAGGAAACCTCTTCAATAATAATGAAGGACTTTTCAAAGACAACAGTAGCAGAGAGTGCAGGGATGTTCAACATACAAGATGACCAAAAGGTTGACTCATGGAATTAATTTTGCACCCTGTGCTTGCCTACACAAGGCCTCAGTATAAAAAGTACAAAATCCTAGCATGGCTAAACACGAACTCTCAGGAAGAAGACTCCTTGCAATCTCAGGGCTTTTAGTCTGCCTTGTGTTGGCGTCCATAAATCTCTGACTTCCGGGTCATCCTCACTGTCTTCACCACGGCAGCCACCATGGGGATCAGCACAGCAGATGGCGATGCACAGATTGAAATGGAGAATTGCAAGCACTGTCGCTTTGTCTTCTGGGCCTCCATCAACCAGCAAGTGAATGTGAAGCCCCAGAGTCTTAGCTGCCTCAAAATTCCTCATCCATTGGGAGCTTGAAAAAAAATGTCTAAGTGTTGTGTTTGTTCACGGAGAGTGATATTACTAATGTCATTGTAGTGAGGGATGGAAAAGGGCAACCCTCATGCTACAGAGCAGAATGAAATCCACCCTCTACCTCCATCTTGGTGAGCAATGCTTACCCATTCATTGGAGAAGGAAGTCTGGTTTTGTGCTGGTATTCAAGAATCTGCCCCAACATAACTGCTCAGATGCTTAATGTATCTCTTTTGAGCCTGCACGGCCCTGAGCTCCAGCAATCCGAACTACTATTTGGTCCCTGCATAAACTGCTTTTTCTTCTCTCTTCTACTCTTTCCTTCATTGAACAAATATTTATTGAGCACTGACCACAAACCTACATAATAGGGACAAAGTATTTTGCAAAGTACCTGTTTTAGTGGAGTTTACATTCTGGTGAGGGAAGCAACAAGTGTCATTCAATCATTTTTTGTTTTGTGTATGTCTGAGAAAACACCACTGTGAAGAATTTGCAATATTTCTACATATTTCCCTATACATACATTACCTATATACATACAACACAGGCATGCAACCACACACTTTTATGTAAATTAGACAAAATTGTACATGCAAGAAATTTTTAAATGATTCTTTTCATACTACTGAGTACTAGTAAAGACCAACTTTTTAATGTGTACATAGTTATCTTTTACATGTATTTATATTTTACTTGAGTCTCTTATAGGCCTTTATATTATTTCCTTTCCATCCCTGTTTGTTCAGCCTGAAATGTACTTTATTAGATAGTCACATGACCTGTTATCATTATACACTTGAACACCTATTTGCATCAGCCATTTGTTCAAGTATAAGAAAGATGTTCCCTAAAACTATGTGACATTGTTCTGGGTAATTATGTTTTGGATTCGATCCCCAAAACTAAGGCAACAAAATAAAAAATACACAAATAGGATTGCTTCAAACTAAAACCCTTTGGCAAACATAGGAAACAGCAGAATGAAGTGGTAACTTATGAAGAGGGAGAAAATATTTGAAAACCATGCACCTGATAAGGAGCTACTATTCCAAATCTATAAGGAACACAACTCAATAGCACTAAAACAAGTAGCCTGATTAAAAAAGGGAGAAAGGCCTAAACAGATATTTTTCAAAATAAAAAAGGCAACGGTCAATAGGTACATTTAGACAATACTCGACATCACTAATTAGTGAAATGCAAATTAAAACTGAAATCAGATATTTCATACTCCTCTGAATTATTATTATAAAAAAGTGAAAGATAAATGTTTATGAGGATGTGCAGAAAAGGGAATCCTTACATGCTGTCGGTGGAGCAGAAATTAGTGCACCCACTGGAAAGAGCAGTCTGGAGGGTCTTCAAAAAAAAAAAAAAGAACTAGAAATAATTAGTATAATCCAGCAATCCCAGTACTAGGTATATCCAAAGGATTTGTTTGTTTGTTTATCTATTTATTTATTTTGGTACTGAGGACTGGACTCAGGACCTTGTGCTTGCCAGGCAGGTGCTGTCCTGCTGAGCTGCACCCTCAGCCCTTATCCAAAGGATTTGCAATTGAGACGTTGAAAAGATATTTGTTACTTTCTTGCTCATTGCAGCAATATTTTTAGTATCCAGTGTTTGGAATCAACCTAAGTGTCTATCACCTGATAAATGGATAAAGAAAAGGTGGTGTATAGACAAAGCCTGCAAAAAGAAGGAAATCATATTATTCATGATAGCATGGGTGAGCCTGGGGGACATTATGCTAAACATGATAGCACAGGATGACAAATATTGCATGTGGAATATAGATGAGGAGTTGAAAAACAATCAAACATAGAGAAGCAAATAGCAGAATGGTGGGTTTTCAGCAGCTGAGAAGTTGGGGGAATGGGCAGAAGTTGATCACAGGGCATAATGCTTTAGTTAGACAGGAGGAATAAACGATGATCTGTATTTGAGGTGATAAATATGCTAATGAGCTTGATTCAATCATTATACATTATACACTCAGCTCTCTATATCCATGGTTTTTGCAGCTGTAGAAACCAACCACGGGTCAAACTTATTTGAAAAAAATTTTGTCTGTGCTACATATGTACATAGTTTTCCTTGTCCTTTTCCTGTAAATAAGACAGCACACATCCTTCTTTTCAAAAGCAGGAAACTTACCTCCATCAGTTAATACTGCTATCTTCCTATTAGAACCTAGAGAATGCTCAGCAAACTTAATTGTGCATGTGAGTCGCACGGGGGGTCTTACTAAATTCAGCCCGCTCAGGAGGTCTTAGGCAGGGTCAGATCCCAGGAACTCTTTAATGGTAGAAGCCCGTGGATCCCTTTAGGAATATCGAGAATCTAGAGGTTCCTAAATGGCTAAATTTTAGAAAGATGCCTTCAACTTCAACTACATCACCTTTCTTGGGCTATTTTCCCTTACATCAAAACTCTATTGAGAAAATTTTCCATCAGTGTCTGTTTTTGCCATCCTCAGAGCCAGGGTCATGCTTACAGGTGTGTGGCACCAGCCCAACTTTTTTGGGGGGGCGGGGGGATTTTCTGGTACTGGCAATCAAACTCAGGACCCTGTGCTTGGCAGGCAGGCGCTGTGCCTCTGTGCTACATACCCAGCCCCCAATTTTTGTCATTTCTTTCTACCTTCTCTATTGCTTCTTGGGTTGCTTTATCTCCTTCACTTCTGAGTCTGCTTCTTCTACTTAACTGATTCCCAAGAGTTTTATCCCTGGGTCAGGGATTGTTCCAGTGTGCCCTCCCCAAATGTGCATATTTATGATAGTGTCTTTATCTACACTACGGTCTCAACCACAGTTTCATATCAGAATTTCCTTGAAGAGATTATCAAAACCATTGAGGTATCAAACCAATTAAACAAACATTTCTAAAAGGAGAGCCCAGGCACAGAGTTTTATCACCCTCCAGCACTTCCCATGTGCAGCCAGGCTAAGAAATGCTAAGCACAGATGAATAGAAATATTTCTAGTTGCTTAAGTGTCTCACATGAGCTCCATATATAAATTTCTTTCAAGTTATAAGCCAGTAATAAAAATTGATATATTTTAATTGTTGCTCATTAAACCAAAAGAATGATGTTTGCTAATAATTTAGTAAGCAAATTATTTGATAAACAAATTTCCTGGGAGATAATTTTTAAATTTTCAACATACAAAAAATCATTAAAAGTAAGTATGTAGAAGACATGCATCAAGAGAAGAATTGCCTCTCCCAAATGCCATTCTTAAAATCTTAGACAGCTATTTTTATACCATAAGGCTCTGTTTTACCTGGCCACAAGTTATGGAACCAGGAATATTTCTTCGACTACAAAACAGTTCATTCATGGGAAGGTGATGGGTTAATTCTCTTGAGGTATTAAACTAGTAATTCAGAAATTAGATGAGTGATACTGAGGATTGGGCTTTGAAATCACATAGTCAGAACACATTAGTCTCAAGTTGGTCTGTGGTCATTTGAAAGCTTTCAAGGAAAAATTGTCCCCCAGAATGATTCATGTAAAGCAAGGCATGTCCATGCCATCCTTTTCTACCATGACTCCCCATCTTTTACAAGATTTTCTAACCCCTCATGAAGTAAATATGGTCTCCTGTGATGTCATCCCCTGAAACAATTCTTCTGCCTTATTTTTTCACTCTCACCAGCTTCCTATTTAGTATCCTCAACTCAGAATGCTGGTAATTTCTCTAGAGAATACCTCCTTCCCTTCCTCATTCCCCTGCTGGGCTGTGCTCTCCAGAAACTGTAATACTGAGAAGAATGGTATAATCACCATTGATTCATTCATTCAGGCAATATTTGCCGCATCTTTACTTACTTTGAAAGACACATTTCAGCTCTTACTTCCTAAAATCCATCACTACCTCCCTGACTCTAGTGATGGATACTATGGTAAAGCACTCAGGATTATTCCTCTCTCATTGTACTTTTCAAGCAAAAACAGTTACCTGTTTACACGTGTGGCTTCCCCATGAGAATATAAATTCACATAATCAGGGTGTTATGGCTATGTCTAGATGTTCCCCCAGTCTCACGTGGTCATAGGTGGGGCTTTTCAGATGTGGATGGATCTAGAGTGTGTGACATTGGGATTAAGTATGTGATGCTGGGACCAAAGGTGAGTGGTTACTAAATTAGCCCACTGATTGGTTTTGCACAGCTCGGAGAGTGCATAATGGGATGGCCTGCCCTGAGTGTCCATGGTTCCCACCTGAAGCGGGTGTGGTCTGGATGGAATACACGGAGCCAAAAGAGAGGGACTATCATTGCTTAGCGTTTGCTGCTTTTGCTGCCTTCCACTTGCCAGGCCATGAGCTGCTCCTCCTCCGCTGGGATCCCCGTCTGCTGTGCCCCTGCCCTGGAGCCAGCCAGCTTTGGGCTGAAACCCCTAAAAACTGTGAGCTACAATACGTCTTTCCTCCTTTAATGCTGGGTGTTGGGTATCTTGTCTCAGAAACAAGAAAAGTAAATAAAACACAGAGCCCCTCCTAAATTTTGCTTTGTAGTTAGAACAGTTATAACCGTTTTTCCCACAAGGGAAGTGTTTCATATATATTTGTGCAATGATTAAGGAAATGTATACTACAGAAACCATGATTTTTACATCACATAACAATATTAGAAGGGTCTCTTGAGGTCTATGTGGCCCCATCTTATAAAAATAAGACTGACTTGTAATGGCTTACCATCACTATTCTATTCTAAATCTCAAAAGAAGTAAGTCTCTAGTTTCATCTCTTACTTAAAAATTGAGCATTGCTACCTACGGCACGCTTTTCATGACACCTTCATACTTTCTCTCCTAACTGCCCCACAACGACCTTGCGAAGCAGGGTCCCTCCAGTGGTGAATGTGAAGCCCGGCACAGCTCTGCAGGGTGAGATAACTGCAGATCCACTTGGCTTGCAGAGTCAGGTGACTTGCAGAGTGATTTGTACAGATTTGTAATAGAAAAATCAGGATTAGAATCTGCAATTAGAGGTTGGTTGTCAGGAAATGTGCTTATCATTTAGGGATTAGTTTTACTGACTTTAAAGCAAGGACCTCAGGAGAAAAATATCTAGGCTGCACCCTGACAGGAAAATCCTAGGAGGAAGAGAGGTGATGCCAATCTCTCATTTCATCCTTTTCTTCTGATTCCCTGTAACCCCTTTGCTATCCAAGAAAAGCAAATTGAAAGATGCTCCAATTTTGCAGTGATGTTTCACCTCAACTGAGCTCCAATTCATAAGCATTGATGGACATCTCCAGCCAAAATCTTAGGTTAGAAACAAAACAAACTTCAGGGCATAGTGGTGCACACCTGTAATCCCAGCACTTGAGAGGCTGAGGCAGGAGGATGGTCAAGCCTGAGCTACGCAGTGAGACTTTGCCTCAAAAAAACAAAAACAAATAAAACTGAGTGGGCATTCTTTGCCATGAGGAGCCTCAATGATAAATGAAGGTAGTAGATAATTAGATACATAAAAAATATCATATGGCAAGCATTATTCATGTTACTATGTAAATTACTCTATTCATTAGTTATTAAATGCCCTCTGTTCCAGGTTCTAGAAAAAAGGTGGTTAAATAAACGGTCCTTGGGGTACCTCCATTATTCTGAGAACAACAGGCACACAATTAGATAAGTAAATTAGCCAACTTAAGATTGCTGTGTTGCTGTAAAATGTGATTTTGTAACATACCTTAATAATAGAAGAAAATATCTAGCTATGTACTTCAAAATGTATAGGAAAAGCATTGGACAATGCACTCATGATCAAAACCCTTAGATTCTAAGAATAGAGGGAAATTTTTCAATCTTGATAAAGGAAATCAGTGTGCAATCCATAAGCAATAGCATACTTAATAAACAAAGAATAACATTGCCCACCCTCATATTGGGAATGAGAGAGAATGTGTTCTCTCAATGCTTCCACTTAGTATTGTGTCAGATATTTTAGCCTGTGTAATAAGATAAGAAAAATATGAGGAATATAAATTAGAAAGAAGCAAAACTATGTTTATCTCCAAATGTCATAATCTTCTATACAGAACATCATAAAAATTTACTGAAAAAACCAAAACAAACACAAAAAAATACTAGTGTTAATAAGTGGAGTTTATCAAAATAGCAGGATATAAACGCAGCATACAAAACTCAAATGTGGTTCTCTTTATTTACACTGAACAATTACACAAGAAAAAATATGCAGTATGCAAAACAATAACAAAATAGTGGGGACTTTTAACAAAACATGTCAAGCATTTATACCCAGAAAACTACAACACAACCTTGGAAAAAGTAATGATGACTCAATTAAGTGGTGAGACAAACCATGACCACTGGTAGATTAAATATTTTTCATATGCAAGTTCTCCCTCTACCATATAATCAGTAGATTCAATGCAATCCCTGTGTGATTATCTGTAGTGTTTTTTTGAAAAACTGAGAAGTAGATTATGAAATGTATATGGAAATGTGAAAGACCTATAGTATGGAAAACAATTTGAAAAATAATGGAATTGGAAGATTCATATTAGTTGATTTTAAGGTTTACAATAAACTGACATTAATTAAATAGCATGATGTTAGAAAAATGGACATGTAGAAAATGGGCATAGAATGCAAAGTTCAAAAACTGACCCACGCAACATTGATTTTTCTTTTAACAAATCTGCCCAAGTATTTCAATTGATAGAGAACAATCCTTCCAACAAATGTTGCTGGAGTAACTGGACTTCTATATTGAAAAATGAAAAATAAAAGGCCTTGACCCTTGTCTCCTACCACACAGAAAAGTGAACTAAAGTGGTTGAATGACTTAAATAATACAGATTAAAATACAGTGCTATAAAGTATAGAATCCAGAATATAAATATAAAGCTTAATAACAAGACAAGAAAGTAAAATGGTGAAGATTCTAAAAGACATTTCATGAAAAGGAATAAAGTTAGATTAAAATAGTACAAAATATATTCTTTGGCATGTTGAAATGAGTAAGAATCAGATACCAAAAACAGAGGGAAATTTGTGAAATCTAAAAATATGTAGAAATTAAATAACATACTTTTTTATTAGTATATGTTTGCATCACATAATGTTTACATTCTTTTGGGGAGTTGGTACATGTACATAATAAATCTTAATTCCTTTCTTTGTCTCCTTTACCATCCCCACCAGTCCCACCACCCATCCCTTGGTCCTCTGAAATCACAGATAATGGATTAAGGAAGAAATCACAAGAGAAACTAGGAAATACTTTGAAATGAATGAAAATGAAAACATAACATATGAAATAATTCCAGTTACACAGATCATGTCCTTTAACTATAGTGGTATTAAGTTAGCAATAAATAACATAAAGATATTTGGAAATTTCCCAAATATTTGGAGACTAAGTGACACAAATCCGAATAACCCATACATCAAAAAAAAAAAAAAGAAAATTATGAAGTACTTTAAATTAAATAGCAAGCCTACTTCAAAATTTGTTGGATTCTACTCTAACAACACTTAAAAATCTGTATCCCTACCATACTTATATCAGGGAAAATAAATTTTAAATAATAATCTCAACTTCCACCTAAGAAGCCATGGAAAAGAGCAAATTAAACCCAAAGTCAGAGGAAGAAATAAAATATTAAAGATCACAACAAGAATAAATGAAGCAAATCAGAAAAACAATACAGAAACTCAATGCAACTATGAATTTTTGAGAAAAAGATGCTTCTAGCCAAGCTGGTTAAAATAATGACAAAAATTAGTGGGCGCATATTAGCTGTATTAAGAACAAGAAAGGTGGTATTATTACAGATTGATAATAATACAATATTATGAATGTCTTTATACCAGTAAGTTCAACTTAGATAAAATGGACAATATTCTTCAAAGACACAACTTATTAAAGGTTTTTAATGAAGAAATAAAGAAGCAAAATAGCCCACATATATTAAGGAAAACGAACCTATAGTTAAAATCTTCTGAAAAAAAAATTCTAGGTCCAAATGATTTCCCTGGAGAATTCAACCAAATATTCAAATCAGACTTAATTCCATTTTCACACAATTTCTTCAATTAAAAGAGAACAATTAAAAAAGAACAAACATACGTATGAGTCTAGTTATTCTAAAGCTAGATAAAGAGAAAAACTCATATCAATATCTACCATTAACATAAATGCAAAATTCTTCAAAGATTTTAGCAAGTGAATTCAACAGAGTATCATGACCAAGTGATATCTAACAAACACTGGCTTAACATTTAAAAGTTAACAAGAACAGTTCACCACATTAACAAATTAAAAAAGGAAAAGCTTATTGTTATCTTAATAGACACATAGAATAGTTTAACAAAACCAAACTACCCCACTCCTAATAAAAACTATTATAAACTACAAATATAAGAAAATGTCCTCGACTTGATTGGGCCTATCTTTGAAAAAGCTACAGCTAACTTTATGTAATTTTGAGCATGATACTGAATAATGTCTCCTAAGACTGGAACAAGGCAAAAACTGTCTGCCTTCCCCACTTCTATTCCACACTTCAAAGGAGTTTATAACCGGTGCAGTGAGGCAAAGAAAAGGAAAGAAATGCGAGGCATTTAGATGAGCGTGTGAACCGATCAGGTATGAGACAAGTGCTCCAGTTCAGCACGGAAGATGAATCGAAGCTGTAAGACTCCACCCCCTCCTGAGTAGATATAACGGCTGGGATACTCCAAGTGCCAAGGCATATCAGATACTGCTCCGAGAGTTCCCTTTCTACGTACTGCTTCATAACTACCCAGGAGGAAAATGCTACCAGTATTATTGTCTATTGTTTCAAGTAGGGACTGGAAACCATAAGATGTTAAGTGCTAGGGTAATTACTGCCAGCTGATACAGTAAGTTAAACTGTGTTAAAACTTCAATATCATCCAACCAGAGAGATTAAGGACTTTTACCCAAAATTCTTGAACAGGGCTTCTACTTGGCCAGGTCCCAAAAACTGGTAAGGAGGTAAAAGATAAACCGCTCATTATAAAAAAAATTTGTGTGCTTAGGTCTAAACATAATCGCATTACCAATTATGAGACCTCTAGATTGCAAGAGGCCCAAGTCCCGTGAGGACAGTAGAGGAAGTTTTTGTCTTGTCACGAAGTCAGAGCAGTCCGGGGAGCTGCCTGTTCACTCAGACTGACCCCCAGCTCAGCTCGGACAGCTCTCTCGGTTTGTGTTCCAGCTTGGGTCCTGAAATGCTGATGTATTTGACTCCTCCTACCTTCTCATGTTACCGCTTTCTTTCTGCAATACCATGCCTGCTTCGATCTGTTCTAATGTCAACTGCTTTCATCTTTGCTCAACAAAACCATCACAAGGTATTAAACAACCCTATGTGAATGGCTCACTGGAGTAAAAATTTACTTTTTCCATGGGAAAGTTTCAGTGCTGGTTTTCCTGTTGCAGTGGCTTTGCTTGGCTGTTTTCCTCTAAATGATGACACAGGCCCCCCTTGGAACCTTCTGCCGGTTCCATGCTACCAGCCATCGGAGAGAATTTATAGGCTTACTCAGGATATCTAACAATCAGACTGGGAAGTGGCACATAAAACTTTCGCTAACATGCAACTGACTAGCCAAAGAGCCCCTGTTCGGGAAAGAATCAGGGTAAATGTCTATCTGCTGTAAATAACCTCAAGTAATAGCCAGCAGTGGGTCAAAGGAACCAAATTTCAGCAGTGTGACCCCATGTCCTTGCTCTATTCTCAGCTCTAACCTTCTAGAAATAAGATAGGAAACCTAGTTTTTAAGAGCCAAAGACACCTTTGGAGAATTACAAGTAAAATGAAACTGACCTAATCATGAATAAAATATATCAAAAATGAAATATGAGATTTTCAGTCACATGGCTGGTCCTCAAGATCTATTGTTTATGATTACCGAAAAATATACATATTAATTTGCAAAAGACATCTCACATCTCCAATAGCCCATTTGTAAATCTACCGCTATCTTCGGAGGCTTGGGAAACCAAAGGGTGAATTGGGGCATGAAAAAGAAATAGAGAAAGGAAAGTGGGATTTGCGCATACAGAGCTGCCGCTACTGCTGACTCCGGAAAACCTCACCTTCAGATGGGTCACATGGACTCTAAACCTTTGTCTTTCTGGCAGGGCTAGTGCAGGAAAAGAAAAAGAGAAACAACAAAGAAACAATTACAAAACCACATCCCCTTTGCTCAAGTTAGGCTCTGAGAAGTAACCACCTGTCAGTATTGCTAAAGACAGGCTTTAGAAAAATTGTGTCAAAGCCTATGTCAAGATTTGGGGTATAATGTAGGAATATTAGATAGGAAATCTAGCGGTGAAGTAGCACTGCAGGTGGGGGTGTGTCAGGGCAAACGATCCTGCTGCCTTCTGGTATGAAGGTGAGCTGTTCAGTGTGCACCCTAACTGTTGACCAGGGAGTACCGGAAGGAACAGACAAGTATTGACTGAATGCTATTTAAAATGACACTTGTAACTTAAGGAAAGCCTTGTTTTTTAGTTGATAGTAAAAACAACTCAGGGCTTTTGAATCTAGGAGGAAAAGAGGCAACCAGCCACAGGCCCCATGATCTTGGTATGGCTTAGATTTCAATTCAGGAAGGGCTTGTGACTTCACTGGACAGTGTTAATGAAACACAGGGCGCATCACACATTTCTCCTTGAAATTTAATTTGCTTCACAATTTCCAGCATATTCTTCTGTCTGCTGATACATGAGATTTTAAGATGAACAGAGCCTCTAAAAAGTGCCTAACAATACCATGAGAAAGTGCAGAAAGACTTAAGACGTAGGTTCTGCACAAATTCAAACTTTCTATACTCTCTAATTAATGATTCTGTTAAGTCATATAGGTCATTTGTGCTGTCAGCATCTGTTGTGCTTTTTGGCCTCTTTAAGTTTAATGTGCTTGGCAGAAATCCGAGAGCGAACTGTAAGAGATTCAAGGTTTTTAAAATGAATATTGTAAGAAGAAAACAGTATTTTTCTCAAAATGTGTACATTTGAGGCTTTCTGACTTGCCAAAGCATAGGCATAATACTGGTTGATTACATTGCAGATTTACTTGGCAATAATGTGATAGTGATTTTAATAAGCAATGAAATGTTTTTGTGATACTGCACAATGATATATTACATCATGTAAATTTGATAGGAAGTAGAAAAAAGGAAAGGTGAAAAGAAGGTGTGTAAGGGCTGGGTAAAATATTTGCTCTGCCTGTGTGCTGAGGGGGGATCTGTACTGGATTAGAGAGCTATTCAGAGAGAAACAAGAGGGAGAAATGAAGTGGATAAAAACTGGCTCCTGAGTCCACAAGGCTTGCACGAGTAAATCTTGGCTCTGCTACGCTGTGACCCTGTGAAGCTATTCTGATCACATGTGCTGCATAACCCATGACCCCAAAACACCTTGTAAAGCAACAACTATTCCACTTGTGAGCCACCATTTCAGGAATGGCTGAGCTGGGCAGTTTTTGACTGGAGTCTCTCATGAGTCACAGTCATCTGACAGCTCCGGGAGGTGGAGTCAAACGTGAGACCAAGCTGGCTTGCTTCCACGGATGGAAGTGAAGCTGGCTGCTGGCTGGGAGTTCAGGCATGTTCTGGTGGTGCTCTTGCATGGTACCGAATTTGGTACCATGGTTAGGAATGTCACAGTTCTTACACAGTAGCTACCCTCTGCCAGTGCAAAGTGTTTCAACAGAAACAGGTAGGAGATGCATGGCATTTTATGATCAAGTCTTGGAAGCCACAAAGAAATACGTTGACCACATTCTGTTGGTCAAAATAGTCACAACTCCCTCAGGTTAAGGGGAGGAGATTTAGGCTCTACCCTGTGAGAAGGGAGTGCTAAGGCCGTGTTGCAGAGGATGGGGGTTATGTGTAGCCACCTTTGCAAAATATCTGCCAGTGACCTTGAAAAATAACCTTTCTGGAGCTCAGTTTTCCTGTCTGTAGAACAAGGATAATACTACCTCCGAGGGATTACTGTAATAACAAAATGAAGTAATGTTTATGAGAGACTTGGTTCTGGCCTGGGAACCCGGGGAGAGCTTAGTAAATGTTTGCTATTAGCACAGAGTACTGGGCCTTGGGCTATACACTCCAGCTCCTGCATCTAGGCCTGGGGTACAAAACCATGTCCATCTGTAATCTTCAAGTTACAAGTGCCTTTGACTCCTCTCTTGCACATGCTTGAGAAGATTCTTTTCTTGTTAGGGTCTGATTCCCTGTGATAATATTAAAATTTGCATGAAGTTCTGGTCCTGTACTTCTTGACACTGCTGTTTGAGCCTTGTCTTTGCTACAGGAAATTGCTTATCACTGATAGGCATCTCAGAAGGGCTGCCCTGCCCTTCTGAAGCATCACTTCCTGG
This sequence comes from Dinomys branickii, assembly GCA_004027595.1. NCBI lineage: Eukaryota > Metazoa > Chordata > Mammalia > Rodentia > Dinomyidae > Dinomys > Dinomys branickii. The sequence continues at coordinate 15,479 of PVLD010016114.1, read as the reverse complement.
CCTAAATCCTGTTCTTTTCCCTCAAGCCCAAACCATCTCCCCCCAAACCTTTCCCAGCCATGTGCTTTCTGGAGACGACTTGGTGATGCCTCCCTTCACTCGCAGAAAGAACAGAGGATCCTCCAGGCGCGACTTTTCCCAACACATTCTCCGCCGTTCGCACGCTTTGCCCTCCAGGCACCCACTGTTTTCTTCTCATTTTTGTCTGTGTGAAGCGGGACCGCTTCCAGGCTCTAAGGCTCAATCCTCGTGTTATGCACTTAGCTATGCATCTCATGTAACGTCTCTGGGGAACACTGCTCTACTGCTTATACCGCCTTCAGTACCCCCGGTCTCCCCCACGTCAGTACCTTCCCTTGGGTGTAGCAAATGCCCAAACCCTTGCTGGTTTACTGAATAAAGTCCAACCAACCTTCCACTTTAATTTTGCCTTCTACTTTAACCACTGTTCTTTTTCACCACCAACAAAGTTCTCACTACTTTTTCACTCCCTGTAATTTTCTCCTGCTCCACCTTTCTGGAAATTGTTCTTTCAAAGGCCTCTTGATGGCTTTAAGCACTGCGCTTTGGGAAGGCTTATATATAGACACGGTTAAGTAAAACAGCAGGCAAGTGTGGGTCTGGATGCCTGTGATGACTGCAAAGCCCGGTGCTTTGCAACCTGGGGGGGGGGGCGGACAGAGCGGAAAAGTAACACATTACTGTGGTGCTTTTACTTCCCAGTGAACGAGTCACGGAGCATGTCTAGAGGAGAGTTTCTTTTTTTTAACAAGAAAAATTATACCAGGGAGTTTTGTGGGATTAGGGAATGGGGATCAGGTTGTTAACCCATTCCCCATTTGCCCAAGCATACTCACTGGCAGCACTAGTGGCTGCAACATTTACACGAAGATAACTTTCACGTTACAGAATGTGATGTTCTCCCTTGTCTTGTTCCGTGCTTTGAAATCTACCACCTGAAACAAATTATTAAATACTGATCAACAAATATATTTCTGTGGTTGGGTGTGGTGGCACACACCTGTAACCCGAGCAAGCACTGGGGAGGCTGAGGCAGGAGGATCGCTGCAAGTTCAAGGCCAGGCTGAACTGCATAGTGAAACCCTGTCTCAAAAGGACAAAAAAAAAAAGTTTAGGATTAGAAATAAATGCTATTTAGAAATAACTGAGAGCAGTTTCTGTGCCTTATTTTCACAAGAAAACCAGGGAAATTTGCTTCAGCCTCAGTCTTTTTCTATGTAAAATTAAATGAATAGGACCTACTCCTTTTTTTTTTCTTTTCTTTTCTAATTGGAATCAATCAGTTGGGAAGTCTTTTGTAACACAAATGCATGGCTTCTTTCTCTCAGTTTTTCTTTTTCTTTTTTCCTGTTACAAGTTTTTGCTATGTCATTCAGCTGGCCTTGAACTCACTCTGTGGCCCAGGCTGGCCTCTAACTCATGGTGACCCTCTCGCCTCTGCCTCCCCAGGGAACTGGGACTACAGGCGTGCGCCACCACGGCCCGCCTCCTGGTTGCTTATTTGCTCCCTGCTAGCCGCGAATGCCTAGAGTCTCCCTCACATTGCGGCTGTGATACAGTCCAAGCAGTCAAGTTTTCGCAGCAGGAAACTGAGGCCTGGCGTGGCCTGGGGAGTTTTCCAAGGCTTCAAACATGCTGAATGCCGGGACTCACTCCCCTTTGTCCTTCGCTCAGTCCCTGGCGACACCAACTTTTGTCTGTAGATTTGCCCGTTCTGGACATTTTCTATAAGCAGACAGCAGTCTTTTGTGTTTAGATTCTTTGCATGTGCGTATTTTCAAGGTTCAACTTTGCTATAACACGTATTGTATTGTGTCATACAAGGTACACTGATTCATAAAATGTTTATCCATTAATCTGTTGATGGACACTGGGTTATTTTGAATAATGCTGTGAACATTTGTAAATAAGTCCCACAGGGACCTAAGTTATCATTTCTCATGGGTATGCACAAACCTAGAATAGGAATTGACTGGGTCATGTGGTAATTTTCTTTAACTTTGCAAAGAATTCTATTTTCCAAGTGTCATCAGTTCACTTGGTTCAAAATAAAAAATTAAGAGGCTAGGGATCTAGTGAAATAGTATCCTTGGATCAGATTCACAGTAACAATAAAAAATTGAATTGAAATTGAGCTTATTTCTGAACCCTAAATTCTAGTCCATTTACCTAATTTTTTTTACTCATAATAGTGCCAGATTATCTTATTATAGTTTTTAAGTTCTCAAATTAGGAATAGGAGCCGTTCTACATTACTGTTTTCTCTTTTACAAGATTGTCTTAAATAACCGGATGCTCCTGAGTATCCACAAGGACTTCAGCATCAGGATGTTAATTAAAAACAAAAGGGCATCTGGCATTTTCATAGATTGCATTAAATCTGTTGATCAATTTTTGAAGATTTAAAGAATTGTAAGATTTCTAATGTATGAACATATCTTTTATTTAGGTCTTTAATTTCTTTTATCTATGTTTTGTGGTTTTCAGTGTACAAATCTTGCATTTCTTTTGCAAAATTTATTCTCTTATAAATGAAATTGTCTATGTAATTTAATTTTTATATTGTTTATTGCTGGTGTATAGAAATATAATTTTTACATTGATTTATATCCTGCAATATTATTAAACTTGTTTGTTAGCACTAATAGTTTTTTTTGTGAATTAAGATTTTCTGCATAAATGATCACACTAAAAGAAATATTTCATTTCTTTGTTTCCAGGGTGCGTTCTTTGAGTAGTTTTTCTTCTAATGTTTTGGTAGTGCTTGAGGCAGGATTCCAGGCCTTGAACATGCTAAGCATATGCTCTACCACTAAGCTATATCGCCAGCCCTTTTGCTTTTTATCGCCTAATTAACCTCATTAGAACCTTCAGCACCATTTCAAATAGAAATAGCAAGGATAAACATCCCAGATTTATTCCTGATCTTAGAGAAAAGCTTTTGATTTTAAACTCTTAGGTATAGTTTGCAGAGGGCTCTGTGTAGTCTTTATCAGGTTGATGAAGAACCTGCCTATTCCTGGTTTGTTGAGTATTTTTATGATGAAAAATTGCTGGTTCTTGTCAAATCAGCATGTGTACTGGGATGATTACATTGTTTTGTCCTTTATTTTATTAATTACATTGACTAGTTTCCACATACTAAGCCAATATTATAATTCCGGGCTATATCCATTTCTCATGATTTATAATCTTTTTGTATGTTGCTAGATTCTCTTTGCTGGTATTTTGTTGAAGATTTTTGCATCTGTATTCATACGGAATGTTGATCTATAGTTATCTTGAAACATTCATTTTTCACCGTCCCTAAAATTCAATATTAGAAATGCATTACTCTCCTGGTGAATGTTAAAATCATTTTGATAAGCAGGGCTGAAATAAACATCTGATCAAGGTACAGTATGCATATGTACTAATTTTCTTTGACCAATAGTCGTACTTTGCTATACTGCAGTTCACTTATTGTGGCTTCATTGTATCACAGGTTTTTCAAAAATATATATCTGATTGCAAAAAATATATATAGCGGAGTTTTCACTATATTGCAGGATTTTGTGGTATATAGGTATTTATGTAATATTTATGATTTTAATTATTTTTGCCTAAGAAATTTAAAACAATATAAAAATGTTAATTCAAACATATTAAAAGAATATTAAATGGAAATAAAATACAGTATGTACTTCATCAGATGAATATCATACTGTACACAATGGAAATGCAGTACATCACTATCGTTTGCATAAGTTTGCCAATGTGAGATTGTACATGGCGCACTATTGGCTGATGCAATGGAAGGCGACCAATCACAGCAGTATGTTCTGTATCCTGGGCACTGATTGGCTCAGTGACTGTAGCATCGGTCTGTTTGCTCTTCTGCACCGTGCCCATATGTTCAGCATCTCTCCTTGTCCACTTCACATCGAGTACCCATATAGCATTTTACATGTTGTTAAAATTAGGTAGGTTTAAGACTGTAGAAAGTGTTTAAGAGCATATTAAGCGTTTATGAGTGTGGGAAAGGTTAATAGAGTGGGAAAGGTTTATAGGCCTCTGGAATGGTTTATAAAGCCTTAAAATATAAATAATAAAATAAATACAATGCCACTACTTCGTGGATCTTCACCTATCATGGGGGTCTCTGGAAAGTATCCCCCCACAGCAGGTGAGGGATCACTGGTCACTGTATTTATTAGATACTGCAAATATATGCCAATACAAACAATTATCGCACATATATCCTTACATAAAAATGCATTTTTTCTTTAAATTTTAAATGACTGCTTAAACTTATGTTCACTTTAAGTTGCAATATTTCTGTATTATCTTCCAAATGTCATTTTGTAGTTTGTCTTCCCAGAGAGAAAAGACTATTTCCCCATACTTTATCCAATATAAGACACTGAACTTCTACTCTTTTGCCAAATGGCTAAATATTTCTGAGTTTAATTTTCCTAATATATACCAAGGTTAAACATTGATTCTTCTGATTTTTTTCTAATTTATAATCCTTCAATAAACTAAATTGTTTTGCCCATTTCTTAAGAGAAAAATCGGGTGGTTTTGGTATAGGTGTTTTTACTAATTGGAGATATTAGCTCTTTACCAACAATGTTGTGCAATTATTTTCTTTAGTTTTAATGAGTTGTGGGGCTGGGGATATAGCTCAGTGGAATAAGCGCTTGCCTAGCAAGCGCAGGGTCCTGAGTTCGATCCCCAGTACCGCAAAAAAAAAAAAAAAGTTGTGTGTCAAGCTTTTCCTTTCCATTTCTTACACTGTTCTTTCCCCACGCCCAGCAACTCACCCTTGGCAAGGTACAAATACTTCATATTTAAGAAAAACCAAACTCTTGTTTTCCATTGTTGCCATAGTCACAACATGGATCCTCTGCTCTGCTTGAGCAAACTGAGTAAATCGCCCTTGAATCATGCTTAGAACATGCTCGAGAAAACTGCTGCAGGAAGGGAAGAGAATCCTGCCTGTTCTGAAGGGCTTGCCTTTGCTACAGAGCTGAGACCTGAGGGCAGGCATGTGTGAAAATAGGACCATTTCTAGGGTACTAGGGACCCTTTGGGGAAACCTAGCAAGAATTGATGGACGCCTCAGCAAACTCCCCTGGCTTTCCAGTGCGAGGGTCTTTAGAACCCACTATTGCATTTTCTTTGTTTATATCCTTGGTATCTATTTACATGCTTACCTTCCTGCATCATTGTTTATTTCTTTCCCTGGGTGTGGCAGTGTCTGAGTTAAGCTTTGTGGAAGTGTGGTGTGTTTCCCTGAGCAGTGAGAGAACTGGTGTTGACGCGGCAGCGCTCTCTGGTAGATTTGCGATCTAAACTTTGTATATTTTAGCGCCAGGTGCCAATTCTCTCTGCCCTGTTTGAGTGTGCACATTCAGGAGGGTCTTGAAGATGATCTCTTTTCTTCTTCTTTTTTATTTGGTACTGGGAATCGAACTCATGATCTCAGGCTTGCCAGGCAAGCACTTATGCCACTGAGCTATATCCCTGGCCCTTAAAGATTATCTCTTGATTATTTTCACCAAGAAAGTGTAGTTTGCACTGAAGCCTTCCTATCCTGAGTCCAGTCTTTATAGAATCACTGGTTTAAGGATTTTAGGTGATACAGTTCAAATTGCCTTACACTGGCAGAATCAAGGCAGAGAGCCAAATGCCATCATTGTCTCAGTGGAGACAGTATGTTCTTTATGGGGAGTCATCCCTTCTTCAAACATCTAACTCAGATGAACACAGCGCCTTTTCTTTCATGAGGAAGGGACAGTATGAGTGAGTGAGGGGATGGACTCAAGCTTGATGGTCAAGATTACAGCTCCTGGTCTTTTAATGTGTTTAAAATTACTTGAACACCATCATACGAAATAAAGTGCAAGGCTGGTTTCACTGTTACAACTACAATGACAACAGAAGTCATTCTGGAGGGTTTTTTTGGGCAGGCAGCACATCATAGGGGTGAAGTTCATGGCTCAGAAATTAATGAGAGTCAGGCTTGAGTCCTCCATCAATACTTACTCCACATGGTCTCCTGAAGTTTCTTCAGCACCCTGTGTTCAGAGGGAGAGACATCCTGACAGCAGGAATGGTTAGGAGGCATGAACGAGATCACAAGTCAGGCGGCTGGCACACGACCAAAACTCAAAAGGAGGTGCTCTGACTTAGCTCTGTGTGGACCCTGGTATTTAGTCCCACTCCCCCTTTCATTTGTTCTTAAAACAGAACACTTCATTTGGGGAAAAGAATGTACTTGCAAGTGCTATAAATGTACTGTGCTGCACCAATCTGTTTATGTTTCAGAAGGCAGCAATACAAGATACACATCTCTCAATCTTCGTCCTGTTTTTCTTCCCTACAATTTGTCAGACCTGAGTAGCACCTGCATTATTACCTGTTTCTTTTATAAACTTAACTACTTTAATCTTACCTGTTTTTTCCCCTAAGCCAGATAGTTTTTCCTTAACATAGATGAAAAAACCCACATAATTTAAAATGTTAAGACATGTGCCACTTAAAATTATCTTGTATCAAGAAGAAAATCATGCACTCTCATGTTAAGCCCTGCTACAGTACAAAGCCTATACATCCAATAGCTTATACACGCAAGAAAGTTTATTTGTTGTAACTGTATTTCCTTATAACTTGGTTGGAGAGAAAACCAACAACCTTTGGTTGATTTGCAGAGTTCTGAAAAAGCTGACTGGGCATTTTGCCATTCCGTTGTTCTCACAGAGAAATGGATTCATGGACATACTTGCTCCAATGTGGACACCGTGCCCTGTGTTCGCTCGCTTTTGACCAGAGACATGGGTACAAGAAGATGTCCTCATGTTACAAAAAAATTTCCCCCATAACCAGGTTGAGGATTTAGCTGGAAATGTGGCCAACTGCTGACCAAATCCCTTGGTCAACATGGGTATCTACTATTCCTCTCTACTAATGATCTCTATGAGATTTAACTGTCAGGTCTTCTAAATTTCAATAGAATTTATAATATTTTATGAGGTTTTCACATTTTAAAACAATGACAACTAGTTCTATTAAAAATGAAAATACTGCACCTAAAAATAACACAACAGTAGCAAAAACTTTTAGACCAAAATAAGAAAATCTATGGCTTACACCCCTGCTACACAAACTTCTTCCCTTCAGGAAACCCTTCTTGGTTTCTATGTGTCAGGTGATACACTATGCACTGCTGAGTTACAGCGAGACACCCTCACTTATGTGCACATTCTTCTCAGCACTTGGACACTTACTAATATAGCAACTGAGGTAGGAAGTTTTTAAAAGTCATCACTGGTGAGTTTGTGTCTGTTTTAAGTAGGCCAGAGCAAGATGCCCTGAAAAGCCCGCATCCAGGGTCATTTCAGTCACAACAGAGCAAACGGAGGTAGAGAAAGGTAAGAAAGTGAAAGTTACTTCAATCCTTTTTGTGCCAAAGAAGCAGCTTCAACTTGAATGAAGTACTGGAGGTGGAATCCCCAATGCTTCCTCCTTTATTCACACACAGAGAAGAGCATGTCTTCCAGAAGCTTCCTGGGAAAGTGTGTGGGAAGCAAATCTGTGGTTTCGCATTTGTGAGAATGTATTTTTTATCACTGATTGATTGAGGTAGGAAATCTACTTCCTTCAAAATCTTTAGGTAACTGCTTCACTGGCATCTTACCTCCAGTGTTGCTATGGAGGAGTCTACAGTTACTCTTGACTCCTGTCCTCCATATGACCAGCTTTCCTACACTTCGGGGTTCTTCCTTTGCCTGGAGGTTTTGAGATTTCAACATGGCCTGCCTTGGTGGAATTCCTATTTTCCTCACCATGAAGGGCTCCTAGTACCCTCTCAGTCTGGAAACTCATGTTTGATGATTTTCTCCCCTCCATTTTTTTTTGGAAAAGCCTAATATGTGGATATTGGATATCTTGATTTGGTCCTTGCTCTTTTTTGCAGTATTTGTTTCGTCCAGCTTCCAACCCTCCAACACAATTTTAATTTCCAGAACATTTTCTTGTTCTTCAAGAGTCTGTCAATTCTATCCTCATTTTGTAGATGCCTTACACTAGGCATAAATATCTCATCTCTGGAGATAACTGTGCTTTTCTGGAGCTTCTCCCCATACCCTGATTCTTCCATGTTGTTGATTTGAGCTTTTCATTCACGCCAGAAGCTTTCATGAGAGGTCGGGCTGCCCTCGATTAAGGCAGGAACTAAAGAGCTGAGATGGGACTGGTGACTAAGATCTCCCGTTACAGCAGGGGCACTCGATCTGGGCTGCACATTGGAGTCACTTGAGGGGAGCTGTAAAAAAAGCAACGGGGCTCCAGCAACGCTCAGTTTTTTAGTGGAGAGTACAGGGACTCTGAAGAGTTCCCAGAAGTGATAACGTGCAGTGAAACGTACCAACAGAGGTAGTCTGGCTGAAGCATTTCGCTGAGGACTTTTGATCTTTCCTTTTGGTCCATGATGCTCTTCAAGTTAGACTCCCTCTAACATTCTCCTGCATGACTCTATGTATAAAATCCTTCTGTTATGGTATCTTCATTCTTAACTGTGTCTCAGTTTAGAGACTTTCTGTTTTAACTTGCTCCTGAGGGTACACTTCTACACCCTGTGTGCTAAGGGAACAACTTTAAAAAAACAGAGGAGGGATTTTATGGACCTAAATGCATTTTAAACAGCTTCAACCAGTAGAAAGCGTACCTTTCCCCATGGTATCCTGCCCCAAGAACTGAAAAATTAAATTCTCCTCTACCTAAATTAGAATTTGGCTTTCTCTGATCAGATTTCCAAAACTCAGATGCTAATAATAACCTCTTTTCCATTCTTCCAAGTCTTGAGGGGAGCTTTGACTAAAACCAAACAGTTCCTTCACATTTTCAGTAGAGCATCAGATGCACGTGAAATCTGAAATGTGTTCCACTTGTTACCCACAGAATGACTACCATCCCCCATAACAAGTAAGCTTTTCTGGGGGGAGACATGGGGGTGTCCAAAAAAGTTTGTCACAATTCTTCTGTCTCAGCCTACCAAGTAACTGGGATTACAGGCACATACCAATGTCCTTGACTAGAAAGTGAGCTTTGAGGTATTAACAGTTTGTTTTTTCCATATAATTTTTTTCTGAGAGAGAGAGATTTCCTAACAAAACAATGTTACCCTTCGTGATGAGACCAGTCACAGTAGGAACACTACCGCTTTATTGCTGTTGTTGTTGCTGCTGCCGAATGAGGCCTGGAGGAACAAGGAGACTAACCTGCCCGAGGCAGCTGTGGGGGAGCAGGCGTCCAGTGTGCCAGGAGAACAGAGGCAGAGCTGGCCTGCTGAGTTCTTGCATACAGACAAAACGTTTGGCAAACAGGTATGCTGTCCACACTGACTGTGAGGATGTGTGACAGTCTGTGGGCCTACACAGTCCACAGTCATGTTTTAGCGAGCCTGGAAGGAGAAAGCTGGACTCTTATCTCCTTTTGAAATATCAGCATCTGTGACTGTGGCTGGCAGTCCTGCAAGACCTCAACCAGCAGGAGCTGAGGTGCTACATTCCTTTGGATGGCACAGCAAGCATTATGTACCATGCCAGCTGCCTGCCTCTAACGGCATTTGAATTGGCAACTGCTGGGGATGTGGTTTAGGTATTTAAAAAGAACAACAACAACAACAAAAGCAACCCTGTTCATGAAAAACCCTACTTACATCAGAAAGAATTAAACCATTTATTGGGCATAAATATATTACATATACACTACAGATACAGTTAGGTATTACATATAGCATAGTATTTGCAAAATCTATACATTAAAATTGATATGGCAGTTTTAATACAATGCATATGAAATAGTCTAAAATTTACAATACAGGAAAACATATGATTTTTTTTTCCTCCTAAAGTTGAAAAGCTTGGAATGTATGTCCAACAGTGAGGTAAAACATTTTGTCTTTCAATTTAAAGAATTGTGCAAGGATAACATTCAAACACATTCAGTTAGGGCACTTTTCAAATTCTGACATGAATACTGAATTACTGTTGCCAACTAAACAAGGTTAGAAAATGCCAACATTTCAAGTTGATAAGAACAAGGCAGATAATATGAAAAAAATCTTTAAAACATTTTCTTTTTGAACAATTTCTTTGAGGACAAAGGGCAGTTTTCTTTTTCAACATGATTAGAATTTCTTGCATTAGGTTTGAGTTTGACATACAGAGAAGTGTCAGAGCATCAGAAAGCCTCTCTCATTCCTACATATTGCAAAAGGGCAAAGAGATAAGGGAAATATAACACTTTATTTTATTGTTCATGTGTATGGCAATATATATAGTTCTATACCAATATCCCATATACAAATTTGTGATACAAAACAGTGCCACAGAGTAATAATTTTCTGACTGAAGGGATTATGATGAATACTAAATAATTGAGAGCAATAAAATAAAGTGCTGTCAGCTTGTATTTCACACACTTCAGCTTCTGGTGGTTAAAGACAGGGTAGAAAAATCTCTAAAGATCAACTATTCATAGCAATTTTGGCCTATACTTCCTTTAAAAAATTCAACTAATTCAGAGAATTTCTTTATAGCAGCAGTTCTGAAGTGTGTTAAAAAAGTTTTTCCCTCGCAAAAAGGGTATTTTACTCAGTTGAACTTTCATTGCTTAAAAAATGCTTTTCCCTAAAACACTTCAATGAAATTATCTTTAAAAATGCAGATGTTACGTCATGGTGGGTTAAATCACTATGTAAATCTAAGGGATGAGTTTTGGAAGGCCAGAACTTTGGCAAAAATATATTTACCTTGATGCCATCAGTTTGCAAGGCTAAACTAATTGTAGTCAGTAACAAAATACAGAACTCTCTAGGACTCACTACATCGATATAGGCACACAGAATAACTCGTTGATTTTAGCACTCTTTCAAGAGATGATTATGGTTTTTTGGGTAAATGTAAACCTTTCAATCTCTGACAATGGATTTTTTTGGCATTTAATGCACTAGATGCTCTTATCTTTGAAAACACAAGAAAATGTCAGAAGGTTAATAATACTACAGATGTTGCCAGGAACAAGACTGACCTAAAATTACAAAAGTATAAACACATAAAAAATAACATGCTACAAGGGAAAATTAGTACATAAGTACATTTAAAAATTTTTTACAATAAATAAAGATTGCACTGTAATTGGCATTTAAAGTACTGTATGCAGAATATAGTATAAATAAACCAAAAACAAAATAATGTTGGTTTCCCCATGACTTTGGTATGGGAATATTATAAGCTAGTAGAGGATACTTACTGCATCTTAGACAACATAGACCAAGCACAAAATAGCTATGATCAAGAAAAACTGAGTAGCAAAAATATACAAAAAAACAAAAGCGGGGGGGTATGCTGTGTCTGTTGCACCCTTTTGGAATATATTTGCACCTCCAACTCTTAAGTGTCCCTGAGGTACTTGAATATTATGGACTTCATATAAATAATCCAATGACTTTGGGTTAAAATTGATTATCTCATGAGTCAAAACAAACATGCAAGAGTAACGCTTTGCACTCCAATAGCACCTGTTGATCAAAGATCTCAAAGCACTTACAAACATTAGAATCCCCATTTTATTTCATTTTATTTTTCATGCATGGGAAAACTGAGGCACAGAGAGGTAAAGTGACGTGTTCAGGTCACGCAGCAAGTTAGCGACAGATCCAGGGAGAGAATCTAGGCTCCTTGACTCCCCAAAACCCTGTGCTTATTACCAAATACCATTCCCATTCCACACATGGCCAGATCAACCCCACAGAAACAGAAACTACAAATTCAGATGACTTCCTTTTGGGTTTTAAGTTTTTATCTGCTGTAACATTAATATTGTGGACACTGAATTAAAGTATTAAATTCAATCACTTCATTGATACCTCAAAGAATAGCCTAAAGGCAAATCTTTCAAAAATAATGAGCTGGCATGTAAGAAGACTGCTCACATTAGTGTGAATCACGAACGATGGGCAGAGGCACTAAACTGTCACCAGTTTTTGTCATATAATTCTGATCAAACATAACAGAATATAACAACTCTAGTGATTAGATTAGGAGTAGTTATATACAAAGACAGACAAACAAGTTAAAGCAGCTTTAAAATAGCTGAACAAGGAAACAACTAACTATTGCACAATGCCCTCTTAAAGTTACTGCTATGAATCGAGGTGGTAAATCTACAATGCTCCATAATTTATAGGTGTATTTTGGTTACTTGATTTCTTATACAGGCAGCTCACTGTGTTAAAATCATAAGAAATACAGATTATTAAAACATTTTAGATTAAAGTATACATTTTGATTTAATGAACTAAACAGAGTTAAATAACTGGGTGACAAAATGGTTTAGGGCAGCCTTATCTGGGTAAAGACATCTTCTGTATATCGTTGCTGTGTGGTCATACTCTGACAACATCAAAATCCTAGCCCTGTAACTACACACACAGTGATTCTGTTTACAGATATAGATGATCAAGACAAAAGAAGTGACTGGTGAATATATATAAATTACTAAACTGTAACATGAAAAAATATCAAAGGCTTGTAAAGATGTATCAGTGAAAATAGAATAAAGGCAAATTTGAAAACTTAAAAGAAAACATAAGAAAGCTAGTTTCTGGCATCTGGTTTGCTTTTCTTCTCCTTCTTTTTTTTAAAAATCCAGTTTAACCTCTTCCACTTTTGCATTTCAAAAAGGTGCACCAAAACACTGACATTTTTTTTCCTAGCTAAATCTGTAAAACAAGTATATAAATCAAAGAAAAAAAGGGCTAAAAAGGGGAGTATCTGAATAAATGTGTGTATTAAAATGTGTAGCATTAATTAAATTCATACCTCTAGTTTTGTTGGGGCTGTTTACTTCATTAAGAAGTACTGTAATATAAAGGCAAATAAGATGGACAAAGTTGCAAAGCCAAGCACAATGAGGGCTGCAAACTGTTCATCAGTTGGCATCATGCTCTTCATTTTGGGGTCGTCTAAGCTCCCCACGTCCCCTGTAAGCATGACCTCACTTCGCTGCAATACAAAAGCCGCAGAGGGGCTGAAAGCTCCGCTTAGCTCCTGAGAGGTGTCCAAACAGCGCCGACACGCACACACGCGGAAGCGGTAGTCCGTGTTGGTCTGGAGGCCTGAGATTTGGAATGTGGCTTCTTCTCCCTTGTACACCTGCAAGAAGAGGGACATTCCTAGTTAATTAATTACAGCTCTGTGATCTCTACAGTGATCATCATGTAATATCAGGCGCCTGGTGGGTACAGGCTTTGTTTAAATTCACTCCATAACAATAAATATTATATAAAGACGTATTTCTCCCAGTCTGGATTTCATCCATAAGAAGAGGCATTTCAACTCACTTTTAATGAACTACAATATACCATACAGTGAGTCTGACTTCAATAGGAAGAATCAGGGCGCTGACTAGAAATGCTGTTGATATTTTACTAATAAAGACATATATAGCCAAATTTTAGTAATTTAGGCTATCAGTCAGAAGAGGCCTTAATACAAATAGTTCTATGTCATTTGTCCCCCCTTGAAAAAATTGACATTTTAAAACTAAAATATGACAAGCACTTAATCACACAAACAATAAATGTAAAGTTTTTGGGTGGACCATTTTTTGACACATAATCCTGCTACCAAGAGATCCCACACCCCTCCTTTAAGAGTGAAAACTGTTTTGATTCCTCACTCTGTAGTTTATTCTGCATGTTCCAGTGGAACCCCACAGTATGCACTCTCTCTCAGCCGCAGGGCTCACCCGTGCCACTGACAAGAGTCGCCCCTTTCATCACTGTCTACTGTACTGTATATGACTAGAGTACACCTCGTGTAATCCATTTTGTTTTAGATGAGCATTTGGGGTGTTCCAGTTTGGAGGTTTTAAACAATAAGAATGCTATGAATATTTCTGTAATAATCTTTGAGGATTAAAGTTTTCACTTTTCTTGGGCAAATATCTGGGACTAGAAATGCTGGGTCAATAACTTCACAAGAAATAGCCTTTGAAATCACTTTGTACTCCCAGCAGCCAACTATGAGAATCTTGAGTTGTTCCTCATCCTCATCAGCATCTTCTACTGTCAGTCTGTATTTCTGTGATTCTGGTGGGTATGACAGGCACCTCATCCAAATGATGCTGCATGTCTTTTCATGTGCTTACTGCTCATTCATATAAATTTATTTGTGCAGAGAGATGGACAAGCCTTCTGTTCATTTTCAGTTTGTTCAACTTTGTTAAATTGTGAGAGGTTCTCTGTGCAATCTAGATTTAAATCCTTTGACAAATACATATGTTGTGAATATTTTTTCCCAGTTTTGTAGCTTGTTTTCTTGACGAATGTTTTAATGTAATCCAATTTACCACACATTAACATTTAAACAATTTAGCAGCCTGTCTTCACTATTTCATATGTTATATGACCATGCTGGTTTCTTGCAAGGATCAGGGATTTTTTTTCTTCCTATTTGTTAATGCTAATATAACCAGGAAGTGATTTATTATAATGGGGACATGAAACTTATCACCCTTTGCACTGAGTAAGCTTACAGAACTCTGAAGGATTGGAGGGGGAGGTCTCACAAAGTTCTCCCATCAGAGCAATAGTGACCTTTAGAAAACTGACAGGAAATGATAATCACCTGTCAGGTGATTTGATATAAAACAAACAAATTTATGGTTTATATGAGACTTGGTGGACAGAAAAATTAGTTGCAATTAAAACAAATCAATAAGAGATTTCATTGGTGAGTTAAAAAACAAGTAAATTAACTCTTTCTGTCTGATTAGTCCTGAGTTAGTACCTGTAAATTTGCTTAAGCATGCCTGGCACAGAATAATTGCAAAATAAAATAATCAGCTATTATTATTACTAATTAGAATTTAAAAACAAACCCAAGTATATTCTTAAAACATTTTGCTCAAATTAATACACATCATCTAGATTTGAAAGAGTAATTCCAACAAATTCAACACTGTATCCAGCAATTCAGAGTTACTGGGAACCTCAAGGATCTCTGTATGTTTCTAATGCCTGACTTCTATCAAAGCAAATCAAGGACTTCCGGGAAGATGGCGACCGGGTAGGCAGCAGAGAGAGAACCTCCCAGAGGATTACCACCCAAACAATGAAATATAGCAATATGAAGACAGAAATAAGGACTTCCGGGAAGAAGACGACCAGCCGAGAGAGCGAGTGCGGAGGGAAGAACGGCTTCAGCTTCTGAACCCGACAGAGAACGCGCTACTGGGACAAACTGCGCCAAACCGGGCAGCGCTCCGGGATCCCGCTCAGAACCCCACCCCCGCAGCCAGTGCTGCGCGAACTGGAGCAACAGCGACCGGCCGGCGGGATTTCTGAGTCGGGGAAAATCTCCATCCAGGGAAAAACATCTGAACGGCACTCCTGTCTGCACGATCAC
>PVLD010016113.1:0-46144 GCA_004027595.1 Dinomys branickii | reverse complement strand
TATCCTTTGGGGCTTTCTGCGCGGCCCGCCCGATTCGCACGAAACGTGAGACCGCTGGGCGTTGCCGCCGCCAGAGAGCCAATCTCTGTCGGGAGTCGCCGGAGAGCTGCGCTGGGTTGGGGGGCGGGAGGGATCGAGCTGTCTGTATTCTCGGGGCGCTAGGACCCAGCAAATCTTTCTCTCCGCTTCCGGCGGTGTTTGGGGCCCTCCGCGCGGCCCGCCCGACACGCGCGAAACGTGGGATTGCCGGGCGTCTCCGCCGCCAACAAGCCGATCTCTGTCGGGAGTCGCCGGGGGGCTGCGCCGGCTCGGGAGGCGGGAGGGATCGACTGTTATTATTATTATTATTGTTATTTTTTTTTTTTTTGTACAGAAGCTCACCAGGTTGTATAGACTGGGCTTGAAGTCATGATCTTCCTGTCTCAGCCTCCCAGAAGTTTGGGTTACAGGCATGTGCCACCATGTGCAGCAAAAGATAGTCTAAGACTTATAGCAGTCCACACCGGAGCACACTTCTCAGTGATCTGATAACATTTATTAGTCAGATTTCAATTTCTCTCTCCTCAGTAAGGGGTGATAAACACTAACAGATGCTCATTTTGCGGTCTTTCCTTCTAGACTACATTGAAGCCACACACTGCTTACAGTAACAGGCTTGCTCAGAGCTCACTAGGCTTTGGAATCCTTAGCTGCAACCTGACTGCAGGTGAAGTTTTCCCCTTCTTTGCAATATTTCTAAAAATAAGAACAGTTAAAGATAATAACAGTGTAACCCACAAGGAAGTAGTGTGAAGACTGAACCCTAACAGCAGGTCTTCAGGTTTGTAATTTCATTCTCCTCACTGCAGAGTAGGTAGCATGGAACAGGAGATACACCACATCCGCTTTGCGGACCTTTACTCACGGGTAAGAGCTGGGTCAGGAAGAAGCTGCTGATCAACACTGAGCACCTGTCTACCAATTACATCTATTGCATGGTTGGCTGCCTCAAGCAAATTCATCTCACTCACTCGCCAGGTATCTGCGTTCAGTTCCCAATTCCAACCCATTCCCAGCAGCTGGAACCTGGGTGGTACCACATGACTGTGCTATGGGGTGGCTTGTACAACTGATGGTACAAATGGATCTAATCACTCTTACTGGCCTTCTTACTAACCAAATAAATAAAGAGCCACCTGTGGTTCAAGCTGGTCCTACTGGGAACATGCTGAAGTTATTTTTTTCCTTCCTTCTTTCCATTTTTCTTTCTTTAAAGTTTTTCAGATCCCTTTGTCTTTTTTAACTATTGAGGTGAAATTCATTTAACTAGCCATATTCAAGTATATAATTCTGTGTATGTACAATGTGAAAAATTACCTCAGTAGTTCTAAAACTTTTTACTCCTCCAGAAAAAGTACCCCATATCCAATAAGTAATTATTCCTCATTACTGCATCCCTGTATTTTGTGCTAGCAAATCTGCTTATTCTGTATCATAAAAAAGAAACCATATAATATATTACATCTCTGATTCTTAAATTACCCCTTTTGGACCAAGATGGAGGCAGGGGAGGAAAAGGGGAAGTAAAATGAATCAAGGTATGTTATGTACATTTGCTAACACCCCATTAAGTAATTACCATGTGCTGCAAAGGTGTACTAAGAAATTATTGAGCATCAGATAGCACCTAAAAGGAACCTACCTAGCTGGGAGTTTCTGCGATTACTTAAACATGTAAGAAACTGTCCCCACCCCCTACAAACTGTATCTGGGACCCGTTAGTTAATGCTATGAGTTCCAAAAACTCATGGGTCAGGGGACAAGGGGCAAGTGTACTCCAGGGGCCTTAACTCTGGCCTGTTATTTTTTGAAAGCACTGTGTTTCCCCCTACATCCTCTCTCTCCATATTAACGTCAAAAGAGCAGGTATATCCTTGGGGGAATCATCACAAACGGACAGAGGCAACGTAACTCCCCGGCCCATAATGAGTTAAAAGCATGATCCATGTCTTCTTCTACCCTATTCCCCAATAGGTTCTCTTGGGAACTGTAGAGACCCATCCTGATTGGGAGGCCAGGATGTTTGTGCAAAATGGGGCACTGACGGAATGAATGTAACAGCTTCAATGATAAACTGATGACCAATTTCTTGAGGCCAAGAGGTCTGCACAGGGGAAAAAAAACTTTTTACCCCGGACCAATGAAAAATTCCCAGACCTTAGCTTACCCCTTGCAACATCACACCAGTAAAAAAGCTTTCACCTTTCTAACAGGCAAGCCTGACTATTCTCTCTCTCTCTTTTTTCTTTTTTTTAATTCTCCAATGTTTTAATGCTTTCATAGTTTTCCACCTGGAACTTTGTAAAAGTTGCAATGAATACAAGGTAAAATCATATACATTGCAGACATCAGTTAAGTAAACAGTAGTACGTACCTTTCAAAAGAACAGTAAGGCCTTAAAGAACTTCAGTATTTAATTTCCAAAAAATACTGCAGAATAAAGATTCCTACTTACGTTATTCTTAAAGGTCTGAATGAATTTAAGGTAGTCACTGTGCGGTTAAGAAGGATCAAAGAGGCAGACCCCTAAGTCCTATGAGTTTGGTTTTTCTGTGCGTTTTTTGTTTTGTAAGCCTGACTGTTCTCTCCATCCCTGCTGTACTCCATGTCCCAGAAGTCAAAACTCCCTGCCTTGGTTCCATTCCCCTGCCCTGGGACAGAAGACTGCTTTCTCGTGCCACGCGGGTGTGTGGAATCAGAGAGCAATGGAGCTTAAAGAGCCAGTGGCCTTTAGTCTGCATCTCTTCCAATGATCCTCACAAGTTTTAAGTTTTGAGGTAAAAGTGACAATAAACCGCATATTTTTAAAGTATTAGGCAGGGCGTGGTGGCACACGCCTGTAATCCCTGCACTCGGGAGGCTGAGGCAGGAGGATCGTTGCAAGTTTGAGACCAGCCAGGGCTACAAAGTGAGCTCAAGGCCAGCCTGAACTGCATAGCCCTGTCTCAAAAAGACAAAAAGAAAAAGTACTGTATGCAATTGTATGGGCTGACACATACTGTACACAACTGTTAGACCATTAGTACATAAACATGCACCCTCTTTCCCCAAAAATTTACTTATAGCCTTTTTTTTGGGTACCAGGAATCGAACTCAAGACCTTGCGCTTGCCAGGCAGGCGCTGTGCCGCTGAGCTGTACCCCGGCCCCTTATGTCCCTTTTCATCTCACTCCTTTCTCCACTCTTTCACTGTTCCCAGGCAGCCACCGATCTAATTTCTGTTGTTACAGTTTAGAGTCACTACAATTTTATACGAATATTCTTTTTTTCACCCAGCGTGACTGCTGCGTCTGCAGAGCTCACCCTTACTGCTGAGCCACGCTCCACCGTATGGACATGCCGCCGTTGGTTGTCTGCTGATGCCTACTTGGATTCTGTCTGGTTTCCAACCTTACGAATAGAGCAGTTACGAACACAGGTTGAGCATCCCTCTTCTGAAATGCTAAAAAACCTAAAACTTTCTGAACGCCAATATGACATTCAAGAAATTGTGGATTCTGGAGAATTTTGGATTCTCTGATTAGGAATGCGTGACCAGTAAAGTCAAGGTAAATTGTCCAAAATACTCTTTCCCTTATTATCCCTCTGGGAAACAATCACTGGTTTGTCTTGTTGTTAAGTTCAAGCAATTTCTTTACATATTACAAATTTAAGGCCTTTGTTGTACGCTGTGCACATACACTTTTCACTTTTGGCATACAGTCTTTAGAAAAGCAAAATATTTATATATTATTAAGGCAAATTTATTTTTTAAAATTCATGCTTTTTGTATTCCATTTCAGAAATGTTTAACAACATAAGGTACCTGCTACTGTAGTTCTGCTTTTAAGTCTGTGATCCTTGTCAAGTTCATTTTTATATATGGTGTGAGGGAAAGGTAGATTCATTTGTATGCCTATGGTTTTCTAGTTTTTCTAGCACCATTTGTGGAAAAGATTATCATTTTTCATTGCAGGACTGACCCTAGCATGTCTGTAGAAAATCAATTGTCCATGTATACAAGCTATTGCTAGCTTCTTTATTTTATTCCATATATCTGTCTTTATGACAATTCAGTGATGTATCTGTTATTATAGCTTTAAAGTAAGTCTTAAGAGCTGGGCCTTGTGGCACATACCTATAATCCCAGCACTTGGGAGGCTGAGGCAGGGGAATTGCCTCAACTTTGAGATTAGCCTGAAGTAAGAACCTGTCTCAAATAAAAAAAAAAAAAAGAAAAGAAAAAGAAGAAACCTAACCAAGCAACCAAACTAAAAACCTCTCAATGCCAGGCAGTGGCAGTAAATCACAGTTCCTGGTCAGCCACACGATCACAAGGGTGGACAAGCAGTACAGTACACCATGTCAGCAACGTTCTCTAGGTACAGGTATTCAGTAAGTTATGAGACATTCAATATTTTCATATTAAATAAGCTGTGTTGGATGATTCCATTCAACTGCAGGTTACCATAAATGTTTTGAGCAAATTCAAAATAGGCTGTGCTATGCTATGTTGTTCGGTGGCTGAGGTAAAGAAAGCACATTTTCAATACAGGAAGGACTGACTAGGGTGTAAACTCAGCAGGAGTCAAGAAGCGTCTGGACATCTCTCCATTTGTTAGACCTGCAATCTCTCTTAGTACTGCTGTATTTTACAGTTTTAGTCTTTTGACAATATTTCCCTTAAATTTTTTGATGATACTATAAATTATACCTTTTTACAAACGTGTCAAATTCCTATTGTTCATTGCTAGTCTGTAGAAATACAATGGATTTTTGTGTATTGACCTGATATTCCAAAATAATGCATAAGCAGATGAAAGGTTTCACACCTGTGGTACATCCAATGGTATACCAAGCAATAACATGTAACAAGTCAGTGATACATGCAGCCACACGGTGAATCTCAGGACAATTAAGCCCAGAGAAAATGAACACATAGCACATAATTCTACACTGCAGACTAATCTGCTGTAACAGCACACTGGTGGTTGCTTAGGAAAAAGGGGGGCAAGGAGAAAGGATTCACTATTTTGATTGTAGTGATGGTTTCAAAGGTTACACATAAGCAAAAACTTACCACATTTTAATCTATGCATTGCAAGAAAGTCAATTAAGACAGAAAGGCTTCACTGTAAGGAAGTCCTCCTGCTCAAGCCCAATAGATAACCTAGAACACGAAGGAGCTAACTGGGTTGGAGTATGCGGGGCTGCCTCCACTTGCTCCTCTCAAGAGCCCTTCAAACAGACCTACAGAGCAGTTTGAAAAGCATTTAGAACAGGAGACAGAAATTTTGTAAAAGTAAATGGGACCAAGAGATGGAGGGAGGTAGGAAAGAGAGGAGAAGCGGGGAAGAGTATTAAAAAAAGAATGAAGACCTGATAAGTACATGTCCCAATTTCCCATGATGAATGTGGTCATGTAGGTCATGCAAACACGCACCCCCAAAGATCATATTAATAAAAAAATTAAAAATTTTGGAGACTACAGCATTTATCAAAACTCTGAGAATGTGCCTAAGATTTATATTTCATTGTAGGTCAATTTTACCCCAAAAGAAAAAGGAATAAACCAACAAGGTAGTTCAGTTAATGGTTAAAAAAAATTAATAACAATAAATTTTTAAAAAGACCATTTGGTTAGTCTGATCTCATTTTGTAGAGGCAAAGCTAGGAGCAGGTCTCACAGCCTAGGTTTCCTAACTTCCTCTCCAGTTTTCTCCCCACTGGAAGACCATTCCCTTTCTCCTGAAGATGCCCACGGATCTGTCTTCCCTACATAGTTCCCAACAGTATTTTTTACATCATAAAGCATGACCTTAAAGGGTGCTTCAAGGACAATTCCTGACAAAGGCGAGGTTTTATAAAGCAAGGACCCAACTCCCCACTCCTGGCCCTCCTTCTCTGTTAAACAGCCTGGCTTTATATGATCAATATGAAAAGAGCTGCTCACAAAGTCTAGAAACCGCTACTCAAGCCACAAAATCCTGGACATAGCATCCTAAAGATAAACTTTCCTGTGTAAATTATTCACTTTTAATGTTCTACCCTTGAAATACTTCACTTTCTTTTTACTCCCCACCCTCTTTCTCACAGCTATGGAGATGCTTACCAGCAGGACCCCAACGACCCAGAGCTTCTATGTCTCAATATGGATTCGTGTTTGTTGATTTGCCTGTCTTGGAGACGGGTAATTCCCATAGTAAGATTTTGTCTCTCACCTGTAGCCGAGGCAGAATAATGTCACAGACCCTCTCACTGTGCAGCAGTTCATCAATAAATTCATCTACGTGCATCAGTTCAAACTCTGAAAGAAAAGGTCATTAGGTCAAGCAACCTGGAAGTAGTATGAAGATAAAGTGAAGCCACTTTGCAGGAGCGGCAAGCACAAAGCACCACAAACAGTCCTGGATTATGTGGGGATGACCTTGATAGCTCACATAACTCAAGGTAATTTTAATAATTTATAAGCAAAATGTTGTATCAATTCACATTAACTTTATCATATAACTCTTATGTGATTTCTCATATGAATCCATGATGTTTCTGAATACAGAACATGTATTTTACATGACACACGCAGTAACGGATTTTTACAACTTCCATGGCATACCTTACCTTAGTTTAGTGGTTTTCAACCCTAACCCTATCACCCTGCTAACAGGCAGGTCTCCTTGTATCTAGGCGTAGTGGCCGGGGAGGCTACCAAACATTCTACAATGCTCAGGAAGCCCCCACGGCAAGTCATTATCTGGCCCAAAATGTCAGTAAACTTTGCAGAAATATTTAAAACGCAAAAAATTCTTAAATCTGAAACATTCTGGCCCCAAACCATTTTGGATACAGGATATTCGACACGTACCAATTTACTAGTCTTCTACTGTTTAGTGACACACGTAGAGGGGATAGGCAAATGTTACGGTCTTGTTATGACGGTAAGTGACAGGTTCTTCCTCAGTGGAGAGTCTCTCGTTGTGAAAGGTATGGAGCTGCCCTTGTACATGCTAGTTTTCAGTGATATTTCTACACTAGTGAGAGCTCACTAAATCTACATACGGCACTGTGGAGTAGAGCTCCAGAGAGCAGGCTAGCAGAACGGTGAGGACGGAACACATGGAAAGAGACTTACAGATACTGAGGACACAAAAACTGGCGTGGAGTAACGGTCTTGGCACCGTACTCACCTCCATTTCGGTTCTGGCTCTTGATTTTTCGATAGTCGTTGTACAAAGGTTCCAAGTACTTGTAGCAATCAATTGCAGTGCCGGTCAGCCTCATGTACAGTGCGCCCAACATGCGGACATACCTGGCAGATGAAAAAGACACCATTCTAAGAAGTTCCTGAGTTTTACAGGTGGCTCCTCTCATGACAACAGATGATAAAGGTGTTCCTTCATCTCTTTGGGGGACTAGAGGGGACTCTGGAGGCAGCATAGAACAGAAGATGGCTAAAGTATGAAGACCTGAGTTCAAGTTTCCCTTCTGTGTTACTGGCTATGGAAACCTGACACATGTTGCTCGATTATCAGATACACTATCTGTAAAACTAGGATAAAAACCTACTTCACAGGAATATTTTAAGAATCCGAGGAGATGCTGGAGTTAATAAAAGGTATAAAATGTACTCAATAATACCAGATCAAGTACACACAGCCAGGAACACGGGCGTTGGAAGAGATTAACTGTTTGTGTTAAAATTCCAACTCCATGATTTACCAACTCCATGGGGCGGGTCACTCATTTCCCAGTGACTGTAAGATGGAGACAATGGCACTTAATTTATCAGCTGTAACAATGTCAATATGAAACGCAAAGAAAGTGCTAAACACAGCATGTAATGTTCGCCACTTCCTATCTGCTTGACCTTGGGCAAATTACTTAAATCTTTCTGTGCTTCAGTTTCCTTCTAAAATAGGGGTAGTAGTTGCCAGGCGTGGTGGCAGAGCCTGTAATCCTGCACTCGGGAGGCTGAGGCAGGAGGATCCTTGTGAGTTCAAGGCCAGCTGGGGCTGCAGGGTGGGCTCAGAGCCAGCCTGAGCTGCATAGCAAGACCCTGTCTCAAAAAGACAAAAGACAAAAAATTAAAAAAAAAAATAGGGGTAGTAATTTTATAGTGCGGATGTGAAAGTCCAGTGAATTACTATAATTAAACCCTTTAGAACACAGCATTGCATGTGGTAAAAATGTTACCACATGTCTGTCACACTTGTGAGCTTCTTCAAATTGGAAAATGATAAAAAAGCAGCCAAGACATTTAGGTGTTTATCATGTGTGCTGCCTTGGGGGGTGACTTTTGGAAGGGAGACAATATAATACAGGACACATAATTTATCAGACGATTTATAATAGTCACCCAGAGAATCACATACAAGAGTGTGCAGGAAATCTGTCCACACACTAAGACCAAGGAATCCAATTGAGGCCCTGGATTCCACAGAAATGTCCTGTACCAGTCCAGGTGAAGACCTAGAGCTCATAACAATGTCTCCCATGAGTCCAACTGGAGGCCCAGAGCCTGTAACAGTGTCTCATGCAGGCCTGTCTCACGGATCTGCACTGGGAATGTCCAAAGGTCAGCGGTGGAATCTACGAAGTCTGTGCTAGTGGGATGAAGGATCTGTGCCAGCAGGCTGAGGGATCTGCACTGGAGCCAGAAAGTGACATGCAAAGTAAGAACCCCAACTCCCCCGAAAGGTACCACAGCCATCCTCATTAGCAGTGAGGTCCCGAGCTCCTCCAATAGTGAACACAGCTGAGTTCCCATTAGGGAAGCCAAAACAGCAAGTTTCTCTCGGAGACCGGCAGCACACCATCCTCCCCTCCGGAGCCAGGACACGATGCTCAAATTGAGGACCAGAGCTCCCCCAAAGTGAACTGAAGCTATTCTCAGTGCCAACAAGGTCCTGAGCTCCTCAGAGAATGAATACAGCCAAGTTCATCAGGAAAGCCAGCATGACGGGATCCTCCAAAAGGACCAACAGCTCCCCACAGCTTCTACCAGCTCCCAACAGCCTTTCTCAGTTCCCAACAGGCTTTTAGTTCTCAAAAGCCTTTCTCTGCTCCCAACAACCTAACTTCTTCTCCAGTTCTTCCTCTTATGCTGCCGGCAACAATCCTCAGGTGGGCCTCCCACAGCTATCACCACTTTTACTCAGTTTAGCTGGAGGTTGTAAATTGACCACTAGTTGTCAATCCACTATAACATGCAACAGGCACTGTGTTGGTGTGCATATACTATCTTCTTTAACTCCCCTGTAAGACCATTTTATAGGTTAAAGAAATTACAGTTCAGAAAATTAAGGATTTCTCTAAGGCCACAGGAAAAAGGAAGTCTACACATGAATCCAGACATCACAACAGCCATCCTGTTACCTTCCCTGGTCAACACATTAGACACTGGTTTCTCCTGAATATTAAATTTGTGAAATACTTTTGTGGGTGAAAAATTACTAAGGTCGAGACACTAAAGCAGAAGATTAATCCAATCAGAACAAATAAAAAAGTTCAAGTGATAAAGAACAAAAACCTTAAATACAACTCTGGGGAGATGAGATACATGTGTTCACAGCTCTTAACCAAAGTCCAATTCTCAACCACTAAATTGAAGCTTTTTAAAAAAAAAAACTTTTTGGGATTTTTTTGGTACTGGGAATTGAACTCAGGACCTCACACTTGCCAGGCAGGCACTGTGCCACTGAGCTATCCCCTGCCCCTGTTTTTTCTTTTTTGAGACAGGGTCTCGCTATGTAGTACTGGCTGGCCTTAAACTTACTATGCAGCCCAGGTTGGCCTCAAACTTTTGGTGAGCCTCCTGCCTCTGCCAGTACTGGGATTACCGGCACGCACTACCACGCCCTGCTTAAATTGAAGCTTTTATAATAGCTAGTCAATATGCACTTACTTGAAATCTTCATTTTTTATAAACTCCACGATGATATCCTTCTCAGGTTGAATCTGAAGCATCTTCAAGGTCAAACATAGGAAGGGAGTTGGTTTTATGTTTCCACCATAGACGCCACCCACAAACCTTAACTCCATGGCTTTATCAACTACCAGTTCAGCTAAAAAAACAAAAACAAGTAAGAGCTTTTTTTTGGTTAGAAGTGGGGCAGTTCCAGGTTTGGATTTTAACAGCCACCAAGCATTTAATGTTAGGGGAATAAGTGCTCATTAGTAACACTGACAGTCATGCTGGCAGCTAATATAAAGGGAAAGGTTTCCACACACTAAGTACTGAGACTAAACATTGACTAAGACTCGTTTCATCTTTATCACAAATCCGAAAGTTGTAACACTGTCCCTACTTCCAGGTAAGCAAAAGGAGGGGTAAGGAAGGTTGCTCGCTTTACTCACTCAGATCCACCGTCATTGTCACAGGACATGGATTTATGCCCGAATTCGAACAAAAGATCGTAAGATTAGAAGACTCAGAAGGCTTCCCTCGAACACCTATATTTACATTTACATTAGCACTCACATGTGGAAATACTAGAACGACCTCAGACTTGAGAATAGTAAGAATTTGATTTTTGGTATGCTGACTTCCCTTATCGCCTTCACATGTCTACATCAAGGAGTTATATCCAGCTCCTTGAGTTCAACAATTTTGAACCCAGATTTGGAACCCATGGGGCTAACATTATTTGGAATGTTTCAAGCTGAGACACGCTTCATCATAAAGTAAGACTCTAATTCATAGGTGACCTCAATATTCAACAGAAGTCTAGGCACACAGTAAACGATCAAATTGTTCTTGATCACTGATACACTTCTCTCCAGTACCACCCCATGGGGTCGGTCCTACCGGTGCCGAGTCTGGAGAAAGAGGCCACAAGGAGGCCGAGGCAGTCCGCGCACTCTTGCTCACCTGTGAGTCCAAAGCACTCTTCTTTCCAGTACTTGGATTCATAGATTCGCGTCCGAATGATCTTCTCCACCAGATACTGGGGGTTGGTGCCATGGATGCTATGCGCATCCTTCACTGTACGGTTCGCCATTTTAAAGCTCTTTCAGTTCTACGTAATTCCGTCGGATCCTTAATATGTCACCTCCAGGTCAATAAAATACAACCAAAAGGACGGAGAAAGGTGGATGAAATCTCTAAATCCGCCGGGAAACCAACTCGGAAGCGGAAGGCTCAGGGGAAGGACCTTCCGGGAACCGCGCGCAGATGGAACGGACGCCGGCTGCTGGCGTCAGCGGAAGTACTTCACACCCGCCCGCCCAATAGGTCACGCTCCGCCCAGGAGGAGCAGGCTGTGGTTGGTGACGCCATGCGTAGACGGCTTGGGGGCGGAGCCACTCCCTTTGGCGCGAAATTTTCTTTTCTGCTCTTTATAGAGTTCTAGCCGGGCGCCTGCTTTGGTTAGGGCGAGCGGCCGGTGGCTGATAAGGGGGACGTCCCGCTCGGGCAAGTTGGAGTTGCGGCAGCCCGTAGGGATACCAAAGCGGAGGCGGTGGGAAGCGGAGAGCCAGCGGGAGGTTTGGCCCCCCGGTGAGTGTGGCGGCCCGCGGGCCAGAGGGGGCGCCGGGTCTCTGGACCCGAGCGCCTGTTGAGTGGCTCGCAGCGTTCACCTCGCGGTTCCTAAAAGGCTTCTCGCTTAGCCAGGCAGTTGAGAGTTTGCTGTGGATGCAGTGCGTGAGCTGGGAGCCCCCAACGGAGAAGCGTGAGCACTGCGCCCTGAGACGCTCAGGAATGATCTCAGCCTTTTCTGGCATCTGCCTTGCCTTTGAAAAGCACCCGTATGTTTGCTCCCGATCCGTAGCGTAGCAAGTTCTACAGGGAAGGCGGAGCGGATGTTATCACCGCACTTCACGTGTGTAGTGACTGTGCCCAGAGAGACTTGCCGGGGTCGCTTTTTGTGACTGAGGGGTACAAACCCCTACCAGGGTCTTCTTTTCTCCGGATAACGTGCTCTTAACTGCTGGGACCCCTATCCACCCTCTTTGCAGTAGAGAAATGCAGGGTCTCCCGTTCTACTGACCTACCGTGACAGCTGAAGAAAAGCCCTGGACTTAGGAGAATGAGATGTAAAGACTGTTGCCCGGAGCCGGGGATACAGCTCAGCCGTGCGGCGCCTGCCTGGCAAGCGCGAGGTCCTGAGTTCGATTCTCGACACCAAAAACAAAAAAAGGGTCTGTTGCCTGTGAAGTTGCAAAGATTAGATCTGATTTCCGTCGTCAGTAAAATGAGTAACAGTACCCTCTCTGGTGGTTTGTCCAGTGTGAGCATGCTTTCCTAAATGCCTCTGCGACAGTTTTTAGTTGTAATAGAGGGCAATATATGGACTTTAGAAGGTTTGTGGAAATTGAATGCAACGTTTTGCACAGACTGTGAGTTCCATAGTCTCAAATTCTACTAAAAGGGTAAATAAAATTTCTGTCCCTTACAGATGAATGTAAGAGATTGGGGTGCGGGTGGATTTATCATTTTGCATTTTCTTAATCATTAACAATCCTAGAATAGTGCCAGACCAAAATAGGTGCTTAATAATATTGGTTGAATAAAAGGAACACTGTTATTTCCATTTTGTGGGTAAGAAAATTGAGTGAGGCTCAGTCTACTTCTCATCCAGCGCTTGGAAAGCCTGATTATTGAAATAAGCCACTAGGTGTGAGCTCTTTCAGACATAAAGTGATATCACTCAGTAGGAGAGGGTATTGTAAGGTGGGGTAATTAAGAACACATTGGAATCATTGGACTCTGGCTCTTCTGGGTTTGAGGTTTGCTGTGTTGTTTTTCGTTTTGAGACTGTCTAACTATGTAGTTCAGGTTGGCTCTGAACTCAGGGAGATCTTCCTGCCTCAGGCTCCTGCGTGCTGGGATTACCGGTGTGTGCTACCACATCCATTCAGGGTTTTGAGTTTGTAAAGCTAAGCCGCGTCGTATCATATTGGGCCAATTACCATCCTGAAGAGATAATGTTATAGGCAACTGAGATAGATAGAAATACTATAGGCAGTCAGACAGGGCTGGGCCCTCGATGAAGCCAACAAAAGATAAGATACCTGTGGGCCAGACCTCAAGACAGAAGACTAAACAAATGCATCCACATACCTCCCCAGGGATGAACAGCAGGGATTGACCACCTTGAAGAGTCTTTGACCCAACCCTTACGGGAAAAGCCCCTGACCCAACCCTTACGGGAAAAGCCCCGCTCTGCATGCCCGCTTGTTACGTGACTCGCTTTCCCATTTGATCCCAGTCCACTCAGTCTTACCTGGACAATTATACCTGTAATCTTATTGGCGGACCATAGTTTTGTCCTTTTCCCCTACCTGGGACCCGCCTCACCTCATGGTTTTTCCCTATAAAAGTCCCTGACAAAGACAGAGTTGGGGGCAACCCACTCGGGCCCCCCTCTGTCCCTCTCTTGGATAGAAGCTTTCTTTCTCTCAATAAATATATTTTGCTCTTAACCTCCGTTGTTCCTAAAATTCATTCTTCGGTTTTAGAGAACATGAACTCGTCTGATATCATTCAGGTTGGGATATTTATTTTCCTGTATCATTTTGCAGGTCACCACCGAGATACTTAGACGAAGGTAAGAGTTTTGCTTTTCTTTCATAGACTCTGGATTGGGACTCGTTTAGGTAACATTGTTATGCTTCAAATAGTTACGCTTTTGCTTGTTGCTTATAATTGCTTATGCTTTGTCTTTTACATAGTTTTGTTAAAATGTTGATAAACATAAGTTAGAATATGACAAGGTTATAAGGTTATGATATTTCTTTAATGAGACATTTCATTCCTGTTTTGTTCTGGTATATATTGTGTTTGATGCATTTGAACTAGTTGCTAAATGTACTGGTTTTCCTTGCTTGATGTTGTTTAGCTAGGGAGGGTAATGTTAGAATGCTCCTAGTGAATTTTAATATAAATTGTAAGATGGGTATCTTTAAATCTAGCTCAGACCTAAAGAACTGTAGCCTGTTCCAACTAAGTTAAGCCCGTAGAAGATGAGCGTTTATTAACGCCGAAGACAGGGAAGTCACCTTAGAGAAAGAGCACATACTCCGTCTCTGGGTCAGATGAGACATCGGAATTTTGCCCGTCCAGGAGAACACACATAAAAGCCATGTCCCGGCTTCGTGTTCTGGGCAGGTCTCCCTCGGGAGGCTGAACCTGAGACACAGTGGAGAGAACCGACTTCTGGGTGACACCAGAAGGAGCTATCTCTAAAAGCAGCACACTTAAGGGACCAAAACGTATTTAGTCTAAGGGAGGATCTCCAACCTTTTCTCTTCTCCTAGGTCTTATTCAGGCTTTTAACTATCCCTTACAAAATTCTGACAAACAGTGGTCACTCTGCCAGCTAATTAAAAGCTCTTAGAGCAGCTGCCACTCTTCGAAGCAGAGGACAGGTTTCCCCAGCATCTCTTTGGTGAATCCCCAGTAAAGCCACTGGCTGATGGAATGTTGACCAGCAGATGGCTGGATTCCTTTCTGGAGACTGATCTCTGGTTTGCGGACCAATAGAAACGGAGAACTGAGGCTACTCTCTGGCAGATCCCAAAGTTCCCTTGGTGGAAACTGGCTCCTGACCGCTGAAAAAATCTCCACTTATCTATCACACCTATCTCTCTCTTACTGTAGACTAGGAATTCTCCACAAGCTTTTCAGTCGAGCCACCCTTCAGAAACTAGGCTGAGGCAATTTACAACAGTTTACATTTCACAGGCTAGGAGGGGAACAATTCACATTTGTGCCTTACATATGCTAAGAGTAAAGAGGTTCTTACAGTCTTAACTTCCCTTGTAACAATATTTAAATATGGTTGCTAGATGGTAAATTTGTTTAACCTGTGAGCTTCAAACTTTAAAACATAGTCTTGTCTTGTTAAGAAAGGTTGCCTAGGTGAGTAGGTAATGAACCCAGGTGGCTGGAGACTTTGTCTAGTGCATGGGCAAAACTCCTCTAGCCAGTTGTTGGTTCTATTTAAGAGGTGATCTCCTTTGTGGCTCAGGAATATCTAAGCACTTCCAACTTGCCTTTTTATGCCTGTGTCCAAAGAATAAGGAATAAAAAGCAATAGTTTATTACAAAGATATGCTTCCTGCTGGGGATATTCCTGTTACCATATCAATTGTAACTCATCTTGTAGATATCCAGTAGGAGTAAGTACACGGTTCATGAGTTTTCTGGGAGGATAAAATTGCGCATCAGTTTGAGGGTGGATAGGCTGATCAGATTTTGTCCTCTGCTCTCTCCAGACGGCATCCACCTGCCCTGGAGTGGAATCTACTTAAGGGACGCCTTAAGGGTACAAAGACTAATTAGAGATAGGGAGGAGGCGTCCAAACTCTCTCTTGTTGTTTTACATGGGAAACTCAGTCATAGTTGCTTACTTGTCTCAGTTTTGCACGCATGCATGGCCTAGGGAAGTATTAATTTTTTTTTTTTTTTTTGCGGTACTGGGGATCGAACTCAGGACCCTGTGCTTGCTAGGCAAGCGCTTATTCCACTGAGCTATATCCCCAGCCCCGGAAATACTAATTATGATACTATTTTACAACTAGAAAGATACTGTAAAAAGGAAGAAAAATGGTCTGAAGTGCCGTACGTTCAAATTTTCTATGGGTTAATAAATAGTCCTTATTTACTTTCAAAATGTAAAAATGAGCCACAGGAAAACAGGACATCTCAGATTCTCAAGGCACCCACTATACCGGAGCCTGAGATTGCTCCTCCCCAATATTCAGAGTGGGAGGACCAGACAGCTTTAATCAAGACCTCACCCACCATTCCTGAACCTAAGGTTTCCCCAACTTGCCCTTCTAAGCTAGAAGGTAAAGCTTCTAGACCAGCTGTAATTCAAGCCTCTACAGAACTATACCCTTCCTTAGCTGAGTTTAGACAAACTTCTCAAGGACAATATCCATTACAAGAGGTAATTGGACAATTTGGAACTGCCAGAGTTCATGTGCCTTTTTCTCTCAGTGACCTGAAACAGATAAAGTTAGATCTTGGAAAATTTCTAGATGACCCTGATAAGTACATTGAGGTATTTAGAGGCCTCACTCAGACCTATGAGCTAGACTGGAAAGATGTAATGTTACTCTTAAATCAAACATTGACCCCTAGTGAGAAAAAGGCAGCACTACAGGCTGCTACAGCATTTGGAGATGAATACCGTATTATTAATTTCAGAAGGCCAGAAGAAAGACAACAAGGGGAACTACCAGTTCCCACTGCAGCCCAGGCCATCCCTATCCAGGACCCCTACTGGCCTAGCGACCATATGGGAGACTGGACTAGGAGACACTTTCGGACATGTATTCTTGAAGGTCTAAGAAGGATAAGAGCTAAGCCATTCAATTATTTTAAACTGTCAGCTGTCCAACAAGAAAACAGGGAACACCTCTCTGCTTTCTTAGATCACTTACAAGAGGCATTGATAAAACATACTTCCCTAGATCCTAATTCAATAGAGGGACAAGCTATTCTTAAAGATAAGTTCATTACTCAGTCAGCCCCAGATATTAGAAAAAAGCTGCAAAAAAAGGCTTTTGCCCCAGATAGTTCCCTGGATGTGTTAGTAAAGATTGCCTCCTCAGTATTTTATAACCGTGATGAGGAGGAAGCCAAGGAGAGAAAACAAAGAGACCGAGAAAAAAAGCAGCTGCCTTTGCAGCAGCACTAAGAGAAACAAACCCTAAGTCTGATTCTCGGGGCCCCAAGAAATCAACGACTACCTTGGTCTGCTACCGCTGTCAGAAGCCAGGCCACCTTAAGAGGGACTGTCCTAAAAAGCCCCCTGGGCCATGTCCTAGCTGCAAAGGTGACCACTGGAGGTCGGACTGCCCTCTGAAGCGAAGGCCCCAGAGTTCAGACCCATCCTACCAGTTGGTCCAACAGGAATGAAGGGGCCCAGGGCACACTCTGCCCTCTCCATCTGGCCGGACTGTCATCTCCACGGAGGAGCCCCGGGTAATCATGACTATAGAGGGAAAGAAAACCAGCCTATTGCTGGACACTGGCGCAAGTCTCTCGGTCCTTCTTTTCAATCCTGGTCTTCCTTCTAGCTGCCATACCTCAGTGAAAGGAGTCACTGGAGAGGAGGTAATTCGCTATTTTTCACAACCTTTAGGCTGTAACTGGGATGGTTTTCTTTTTTTGCATTCTTTTCTGATAATGCCTGAAAGTCCAGTTCCTCTTTTGGGAAGAGATATTTTATCTTGTTTAAATACTATAATATATATGCATCCAGGTCAGGTACATTGTCTTCCCCTTGTGGAAGCAGAAATAAATCCTGAAGTATGGGCTACTAAAGACAGAATAGGTAGGGCATTAAAAGCTGCTCCAGTACAGATATATCTCAGAGATTCTACATTTTCCCTAATCAGAGACAATATCCTTTAAAACCTGAAGTTAAAAAAGGGTTATTGCCTATAATTGATAACCTAAGGACACAAGGTTTACTTAAGCCCTGTAACAGTCCGTGCAACACTCCAATTTTGGGAATTCAAAAGCCCAATGGGGAATGGAGATTTAATATAGGACCTCAGATTGATAAATGAGGCAGTAGTGCCAATTCACCCAGTCGTACCTAACCCATATACACTCCTTTCTCAAATTACAAAAGATGCCAGTTGGTTTATGCTTTCTTTTGTATTCCCTTACAGAGAGATTTGCAGTTTCTCTTTGCTTTTAAAGATCCTCATATCCGGGGCTGGGGATATAGCTCAGTGGAATAAGCGCTTGCCTAGCAAGCGCAGGGTCCTGAGTTCAATCCCCAGTACTGCAAAAAAAAAAAAAGATCCTCATATCCTAGGCCTCAGTCCATTTAAAAAAAAATAACTTTATAGGCTAAAGACTGGTTTGCAACAGATTGGTTTACTCGCCCTGGAATTAGATGGGAAGCCCCCAATGGCACTCATTGGTCTTGTGGGACCAATTTGTGGCCCTGGCTACCCCCTGGATGGATAGGAAGATGCATGTTAGGATTTGCCTGGTTACAAGGCAGGAGTGTCAAAACTATTGACAAACCTGCCAATTTACCCCGCTTACAGCACCGATGGTCTAGGAGGGTGTTTCACTGGTGTGATCACTTGGCCTCTGTCTTTATCCCTTCCCTAGGGTTAGAAGGTGTCATGCAGCACATCGAGGCCTTAACCAGCTATACTCAGCCGGCCTTAAGTGACACCGCAGCTGGTCTCTCTCTCCTAAATGAAGAAGTAAAATTAATGAGAGAGGCCGTCCTCCAAAATCAGATGACATTAGACATTCTAACAGCAGCACAAGGGGGTACCCGTGCAATTATAAAAACTGAATGTTGTGTGTACATTCCTGATCCCTCTGCTAATGTCTCAACAGCTATTCAAGATATCAGGCAACAGATCAATGATATGTCAGATTCTAAAAATCCCCGGAACTTATCCTCTCTATGGGAGGCCATCACTGGTTCCTCTTGGTGGAAATCTTTGTTAACTATATTCATAATATCTTATTATTTGGCCCATGCATATTTAATTGGTTCTTTGCCTTTGTCTCCTTCAGATTTAAAGCTATACACCTACCCAAGATAAAAACGCCTGGTGTCTATCGAGGGCCTTTAGACAGACCCTCTGGAGAGTATCTCTGACTGCCGATCAACAACTACGGCCCCTTTCAGCCTGAAGAAGCCAGAGCAGTCATCGCCCGTTACTCCCTCACGGCAGTTCGGGTTACTTCTTCAGAGGGGGGAATGGTATAGACAGCTGAGATAGATAGAAATACTATAGGCAGTCAGACAGGGCTGGGCCCTCGATGAAGCCAACACAAAAGATAAGACACCTGTGGGCCAGACCTCAAGATGGAAGACTAAGCAAGTACATCCACATACCTCCCCAGGGATGAACAGCAGGGATTGACCACCTTGAAGAGTCTTTGACCTGACCCTTATGGGAAAAGCCCCTGACCTAACCCTTATGGGAAAAGCCCCGCTCTGCATGCCCGCTTGTTACATGACTCGCTTTCCCATTTGATCCCAGTCCACTCAGTCTTAACCTGGACAATTATACCTGTAATCTTATT
This sequence comes from Dinomys branickii, assembly GCA_004027595.1. NCBI lineage: Eukaryota > Metazoa > Chordata > Mammalia > Rodentia > Dinomyidae > Dinomys > Dinomys branickii. Next base: position 27,111 of record PVLD010016113.1, on the reverse strand, counting down.
GGCGGACCATAGTTTCGTCCATTTCCCCTACCTTGGACCCGCCTCACCTCATGGTTTTTCCCTATAAAAGTTCCTGACAAAGACAGAGTTGGGGGCAACCCACTCGGGCCCCCCTTCTGCCCCTCTCTTGGACAGAAGCTTTCTTTCTCTCAATAAATATTCTGCTCTTAACCTCCGTTGTTCCTAAAATTCATTCTTTGGTTTTAGAGAACAGGAACTCGTCTGATATCATTCAGGTTGGGATATTTATTTTCCTGTATCAATAATAGCATCTACCTTTCATTCAGCAAATATTTGTTATTGAGCACATATTTGGTACTTAATCTGTGTTAACATTATTCTAAGATTATTGAAAGAATTAAATAAGATAACGAGTTTTGGTCAGCCTTTTCTACTGATTCAAATATTACTACAGCTCTCTTATCTGTTTCCCTGTGGTGTGGCTCCTGAACTGAGTGGTATGCAGGTTCCAGATGTCTGGCGTCTGTGGCACCTTATCAGTGTCTACTAATTATTCAATATGCAGAGCAGGAATCCCCCTTTCCCTCCAAACGACCATAAAACTTGGTCCTCTAACTTCTAGAGGTTCCTCTGGGGCTCTTTGTATTACTGGTTTTCCTTCACTGCGCGTATGTAGTGTGTGTATGTACACGTATACATATATATGTTGTTTTTTGAGACAGGGTCTTGCTATGTAATTCAGGTTGGCATTGGACTCACTGTGTAGCCCCAAACTGGCCTTGAACTCTCGACATCCTCCTGCCCCAGCCTCTTGAATGCTGGGATTATAGGCATGCGCCACCATGCCTGGCTCCTACATTTATATTTTATGACTCATTGTTAGATGTTTCATGTCTGTTGAACCATTTTCCTAGTAAGAACTTCCTGACACGTATAGTTTATTTTCTTGTGCATTATTTCTGTGTGCGAGAATAGTATAAGAGGTACATAGATGATACTAAATTGCCTATGTTTAATCATCAAACCTGACTTTTGTCCTGAAGGAAATATTATTGAAGTCCAAAGTGTGCAAGAGTAAGGCATGGCCAGCAGAAAAAGAAAAAAGGCTGAGCTTATGGAAGGCAGAATATCTTGGACTACATGAGTATTGCCTTGGTAACTCAGAGTCAGGACTTTTTCACAGGAGCCATGGCATCCTACAACACAAGGCAGAAGAGCAGGCAGACTTATTCATGGGTTGGCAAGCCTTTGCTGGATCGAAAACTGGGCCACCAAACCTACAAGTGAGTGATGGGGCTCTTTGGTTGGGCTGGCAGAATTGCTTCTCAGACAGAACTGTTCCTAGCTTTGTGTCCAGTCGCTTCTGGGTGCTCTAGCTTGAAGACCAAGGGAGGGGAGCTATGCATTAATGTAAGGGAGGATTTTACCTGATGCAGGCTTATGTGTAAGTAGTGATGAGGGCAGAGTTACCAGGCCTAGTAGATTGTGATACGTGCAAGTGTCATGATTCCAAGGGTTTGTGCTAAGCTGAGGGATGTTGTTACTGTGTCTTTTTCCTAGCTGTGCAGTTTTGATAATATTACTGGACAGCTTTCCAATCCGAGAAAACCTTTGCTCTTTGTCAAAACCAGAAAAGTTAGGGTTTGTGTTGAGGCCTCTGTGTCCATCATCTTTGCAAAAACAACTCACTTGACCCATTTTGCTTACTGTTATGTGTAACTTTGTGAGTTGGTTCCCAGCAGGAGAGTTAAAGTCAGCATAGCGAAGCTATTCGGGGAGTTTCTGGTTAAGGAATGCTTTTTGGTTCCAGACGGGCTGGAACCCTAAGAGGTTTCCTAACAAGTTTCTTCGTTACTTCCTAGAGAAATATCTGTGAAAAGAGAAGGTTGTTCAACCCAGACTCACATCCAAGTTGGACAGTTTGTGTTGATTGAAGGGGAAGATGAAAATCCCTATATTGCAAAATTGATTGCATTGTTTGAAGATGGTGAGTTTGCTGCTGGAGAGGAAACAGCTCCCGGTTAGGGACGGTCGGGAAGTGAGGCAGAGGGAGCGCCAACTTCTGCCTTCGCAGCAGTGCACAGGCCCCTTAGCCTGCGAGGCGGGCCGCATGCACACCGGCCGTTCCCTTCTCCCTCCGAAAGACTTCAGGCACCAGAGCAGCGTTGGGTAAAGTGGAACTGGAGGGCTCAGGAACTGTGCTTCTGCATTAGACGTGGATGAAGAGGCAGGATTTGGGGGATGGAGAGAAAAGATGAGTTTGGGAAGAAAGGAAAAGGGAAAAGTGGGAGGTGGGCGCTGTCCGAGACAGTTGGCCTTCAATATAGGCCCGTGGAAGTCGTAAGTGGGGCAGGGGCAACTTGTTCACAAGGGAGGAGGTGAGTCAGGGTAGGAAGGTATCAACTGATGTTTAGCCAGGAAAACAAAAGTGCTTCAAGTGTTTTACTCAGAGGGACTCAGCCATGGTGTTGGAAAAGATGGAGGATGAGGCGAAGTCCCAGAGATTAGTAGGCAAGAAGAGCAAAAGCCTCCTCCAATGTGCTGAGCTTCAAGCCTCTGCAGAAGATGATCCGCAGCGCGCTGGTAGTGGCATAGGGCAGGGCTGCAAAGGGAGGACTGAGGAGAAAGAAACCAATTGGATTGTTTTTGTTTTTTGAGGCAGGGTCTCGCTGTGTCGTTCAGACTGGCCTTGAACTCACTATGTAGCTCAGGCTGGCCCCGAACTCCCTGGGTATGTGGAGGGGATCAGCATGAGTGAGCTGATGCCGTAGTGGTTTGTATGCCTTAGAGAAGCTGGATCGCAAGCGCCAGGCCAACATAGGCAACTTTGCCTGACCCTGTCTCAATAAAAACAAAGGGCTGGAATGCAGCTTGGTAGTAGATCACTTGCTTCACTTGAGCAAGGCCCTGGGTTTGAGCCCCTCGATCATGAAATAAAAAATGAAACAAAGAACGTGTACACTGAGTAGATGAAGTTTTGTTAAAAAGAAGGGTATTCTACTCGGAGAGAAACCTCATCAAACTAGTGTCCACTAGGGGGAGCACGTCAGCAGCACTGCGGCCTTCTATGTGCAGATTGGAGTCTGTGGTGAGTGCTCCATTGGATGGGTTCCTTCTCCCTGGGGAGTTAACAAAAGGGACCGTGGCAATGAAGGTATCCTTGAGTGTATGAACATTCGCTTGGTATAAAGTGATATTAATTGTATAATAAAGCTGATGATTGCAAGCACGTTTCTCTAGAAATCATCTTGCTGGTTCTAAGATGTTCCTGGTTGCTGTTCTAATTATTGCTCAGATTTTGTTTTCCTGTAATTTGATCCCTTCTTTTTTTGAGACAGGGTCTTGCTAAGTAGTTCAGGCCGGCCCTGAACTCATTATGTAGCCCAGGCTGGCCTCAAACTTGGGGCAGTTCTCCTGCCTTAGCCTCCCAAGGGCTGGGATTACAGGCGTGCACCACCACTCCCAGCTGATCACTTCTTTATACTCACGAATTTGCAGAATTTATCCACCCATAATTTGTTTTGGGCCTGTACTGGAATAGCTCCTTTCAAATACTTTTTAAATTCCTGTGTCTCCTGAAGACACAGTTACAAAGTGGGACACGAGTATAGCATTTAATCAGACAGCTGCAGGATGGTCATGTGCCCTTTAACAAATCACTCAAGGTCCCTGAAAGTTAATTTCTTGCCTGTAAGGGGGTGGCCATAACACAGACTTGAATGGTAATTATGAAGATTAAAGATAATACGTACTAAGGGCTTAGCACAAAGTTGGGCTTACAGGGGATGCTGAATAAGACCCTCACGCTTTCTTAACTTTTTCCTTCCCACCTAATCCTTGTAGATTCTGAACTTCATTTCAGGAAACGAGCACGAGTACAGTGGTTTGTCCGATTCTGTGAAGTTGCTACCTGCAAACAGCGTTTCTTGGGTCGGAAGCCTGGCCCACAGGAGATTTTCTGGTATGACTACCCCGCCTGTGGTGACGTCGTTAGTGTTGAGACCATCATTGGTCCTGTCCAGGTAGGTGGTGCCTTGCTCATGGGTTCCAGCTTGGTGGTGATTTCGGTAGCCTCTGAAACTGCATGACCTCAGAAATGGTACTGGCTCTAATTTGCCCCATGAGGAATTAATTCTTTCCTGTTCTCTCTGCCTGCCTGCTTGCTTCATCTAAACAAACTTACTGAGAGCACATAGCTGTGTGTTCGGAGCCTCCTTGAGGAAGTGACATTTGGGTTATGACCTGAGGGATGAGCAGGAATTAGCAAATGTATCTCGGTGGGAAATTATATTTAGCTGTGATTGTGGCAGCATAAAGCATGGTGAGGCTGAATGTGCTTTGTTAGGTGAAGACTTCACCTTGAGCAAATCAGCTCAAAGAGTGTCAGACGCTGTAGGCAAGTTTGTGCTCTGGGATTTTATAATAAATCGGGCTAATGAGCTGCTGTTTTATGGGCTGATGTGGGACACTGATTTGGAGACTAACTATTTGGTTTATTCCTGGGGCTTCTTCGGGTTCTCAAAGTGGGATCAGACGGTAATGTTGAGGTGTGATCTTACAGGGAGTACATGGTTTAGCAGTGGAGCAGAGACTTCAGCCTGGTGTGGCTGTACACAGTACTTACTCTGTGTTAATGAAGGAGAGAAAGGCAGACACAGCAGCTGAAGCAGCAGGATGGCCAGATCGGAAGGGTTAGGGAAGTGGGTGCAGGAGTGTGCTGATGGGAGTGTGCAGGGCTGTGAGTGCCAAAGACAGATCAGGATATGTCACGTGCAGGTGCAAATACCCTATAATGAATGTGATCATTGTAATATCTAAGTTGTACCAATAAATAATTAGATTAAAAAGATTTTTTAAGGAAAATGAAGGGAATCATTTACTATGTATAGTTTATTGACATTTCACACCATTTATAATTAAGTGCTCACTTTCTCTACACAAAACTATGCTGAGGGCTTCACCTTGAGCAAATCAGCATGAAGAGTGTCCGTGTGCCTCTTTAGTGTGGAAAGATGTCTCAGTTACTTTTCTCTTGTTGCTGAGACAAAATACCTGACACCTAGAGTTAAAGGGGGAGGTGTATGCAGCTCACAGTGTGTAGAGGGTTCATCCTGTCATGGGCTGGCTTCAGCGCAGGGTGGCACATGGCTGAGGGCAACAGCTCATGGCAGTGGAAGACAGCAAAAGCAACAAAGGGCCTGAGCAGTGTCTTTCTGCCCCTTTTATCTTGCCCAGACTGCTGGGACTAGGTTGGTGTGAAACCACTCAGCGGGCTGATGTAGTAATCACACACCCTTCCTCCTAGCACCACACACTCTAGATTCAGCCACCTCTGAAAAAGCCCTGTAACTTCATGAGGCTTTGGGGGGACATCTAGACACAAACTGTCCCAAAAGGTAATGTTCCAGATACAGATGTGGGGGTGAGTGGCTCTTAATCGTGGCTTTGATGGGGTCTGCTGTGGCTGGGTCAGGATCTTTCCTTATTTCTCTCTGCACCCTACATTCAGGTAGTGGCTTTAGCACCAGATGAAGTGATCCCGATGGATCTGAAAAATGAGAAGACGTTCTTTGTGAAACTATCCTGGAATGAAAAGCGGTTCAGACCACTTTCCCCAGAGCTATTCACAGAGTTTGATAAGCTGCAGAAAGACAGCCTAGAGAGCCAGAAGCCCAGGAGGACGGGTGCAGAAGGTGCTTCTCGGCACACAGCAGAAAACGTGGCCAAAAGGACTGAACCAGGACATTCTGCCTCCAAATCTTGCCAAATCCCCACTTCAAGGAGGAAGCTGGAGCCGGGCAGTAAGTGTGGGATGGGGCACAGTGTCATGTACTGGTGATTTGTTCCTTTTTATTGCTGAGTAACATCCCATTGAATGGATTTACCAGTGCTTGTCCATTCACCCTGTAAGGACATCCGGTTTGTTACTAGTTTGGGGTGATGACGAAGAAAGCCACTATGGCTGTTGGGATATAGTCAGGTGTGTGGCCCAAAGTAACTGCCCCACGCTGTTTTCCTGCCTCTGCCTTAGCTCGCGGCTGTCTCCTCTGTTCCCCTCTGCCCCGCTTCCTCTTTTCATTTGACCTTTCACTGAAGGTCCATTTCAGAAGCTGCCATCCTTGGGCCTTAGTGCTTTGGCTACATATTTTACTCATAATGTAGATGCTTATGCCTGTTCCTGTCCCAATTCGACCAGCGTGTCCTGTAGATGAGGATGAGGGCTGAGTCCCTTTAGCTTTTGTGTCCTCCTTGCAGCTGGCACAGACCCCGCCTCTTCAACACCCCAGTTTATCTATGAATGGAGGAGGGGGGTCCTTGGAGCCCTGGGGACTGGCAACAGTGAAACAAGTCACAGGCTCCAGATGACTGTCCCCAGGAATCCGTCTTCTAATGTGGGTTAAGGAGAACTTAGGCCTTGTGTTACTCAGTGGCATCACTAGTGGTTTCTTAAGAGGTCACTGAGTTGGAATGGATGATATATGGTGTCACAGCTGATTGAGAACTGCTCTGGTAGATTATTTCAGGGAAATGTGGTTGCTGCACATCTGTGCACAGAAGCTGACTTAAAAGTTGGTTTAGCTGGGCGCGATGGTGCATGCCTGTGATCCCAGCGCTTGGGAGGCTGAGGCAGGAGGATTGCTACAAGTTTGAAGCTAGCCTGGGTTAACATTGAGTTCAAGGCCAGCCTGGTACATGCAGTGAGACCGTACCTCAAAATAAACCAAAACCAACAAAAGATGGCTTATGAGTCAGGCACAGTGGTACCTGCCTGTCATTTCAGCTGCTTGGGAGGCTGAAGCAGGACAACTCAAGGCCAGCCTGGGCATTGTAAGACCTTGTCTCAAAAAAAGTTGATTTCAGGGAGAGATTAGGAGTGCTCTCAGTGGCAGAGCACTTACCTAGCATGTGTGAGGTGTTCAATCCCCAGCATGAAAAACAGAAATTAAAAATAGAACTATGCTGCTAACTAGAAAGATGACTCTGTTAGTTTAGGAAAGAGCAAAGGACCAGAGCTGCATGGAGAGGTGAAGGATAGAGCGATTCAACTCTGTGTAACTCGTGTCTTTTTATAACTTCATTAGGTGAAATGTAGCAGTAGTTAGATTGCAAATGTGTACATTGCTAGATATAGAATTTGCATGTTTTTTGTGATGTTTCTTGGGCCTAGGTTTCCCTAGGACACCTGAGGCTAAGGTATCCCGGCAGACTTCATGTGCTGACTTGGATTCTCCAAGGAAAGCTAAGCGAAAGGCAGCCGTCTCAGAGACTACCGCAGATGCAAAGAGATCCCCGCCGGGTGGAGTCAGGACCTCATCTCCAGCTCTGACAGCCCCTGAGAAACCTGGAGCCCTCGAACCCGTTTGTGCCCACAACAGGAGAGAGTCACCTGAAAGTCACATGACCCTGAGAACCCGCGCCTCCGCTGTCAGAACTGCGAAGATTAGCGAGGAGAGGAACCTCGCCCCTGTCAGGGGGGTTCAGAGAGCCTCGGGGATGCCTTGTGTGGTTCTGAAGCCAGAATACATCAGAAAGAGGTGACCAGGGCCATCATAGTGTTCGAGAGAACAAATCAAGTTCCTTCCTCTGATGTGAAATGGATTGTAGTAAGAAAACTTAAGAGCAGTAGGTTGCAGAGTGTCACAGTCACACTGGGGAGCTTTTCCAAAATACAAGTTTTCTTTTTTGTTGGTGTTCTTGTTTTTTCAAAATACAAATTTCTAACACTGTTCCCAAACCTAGTGAATCAGGCGCCAAGCACTTTGCCACAGTGTGTTTTGAAATGCTCTTCGGTGGTTCTGTGTACCCCACTGTCATTTGCGAATTGTTCTGTAGAAGAATATCTTCCAAACCTACATTGCCTTGTCAGAATTCAGGGTTTCATTCAGTGCTCTGGCTCCTTGCCACATTCTTAAAATCAGTTTTTGTTTTTAATTTGAATTAAAGCCATTCTCTAACATAGTAAAGGCAGATAACACATCCAGCACAAACTTGCAACCTGACACTAGATAATATTTATAGATAATGAGCTGAACAAATAAAAATGGGACCAGCCAGAAATCACAGATAGAAACTCCCTATGGCCGGCCCTGATAGGTTCAGTTCCTTTGCACAGGATATATTAAACATTTCTGCTAACCTTGAGCCTAAGAGCAGATTTGTGGATCTACCAGGAAAAACAAAAAAAGACAGGAGGCTGGGGGTGGCGGCGCACGCCTGTAACCCCAGCACTCCGGAGGCTGAGGCAGGAGGATCATTGTGAGTTCGAGACTAGCCTAGGCTACAAAGTGAGCTCAAGGCCAGCTTGAACTGTATAGTGAGACCCTGTCTCAAAAGGAAAACAAAAGACAGGAAACTGCCCGGGATTAGTATATTCTGGTCTGCAGCTAGGGGAGGTGAGTCTGATTTCAGTGAAATTTAAGCAAGCTTTAATCTCTGATTTTGAGTCAGACTGATTTTATAAACCTTTTAGCAAAGTGTGGTTAACTCTGCATAGCAGCTATACAAAGAATAGGAGCCAGTCAGACCACCTGACTTACCTTCTCATGCCTGTGGGTACATCCTAGGTGCCCAAAACTGGTTCCCATAAGGTGTTTGCAATTATCTTGCAGGGAGGCAAAAGAACCAGAAGATCAGAGTAAAGCTCCTGCTGTTTCCCATCGCGCTCGTAGGAAGAGCTCTCTCTTGACGTTGAATCGGATTAGGCAGCAGCTGAGGTAAGACTGCTCCTTGCCAGGCAGAAGAACCTCCCTGTCACCTATTATGTCTAAATTTCTTCTCTTAGTTGCTGTCTTGGTTACTTTTCTCTCGTTTGTAAGACAAAATACCTGACGCCCAAAATTAGGGAAGGAAAGGTTTATTTAGCTCACAGTTTATGGGGGTTTCAGTCCATAATCTTCTGGCTCCAAGGTGAGTGGCAGGGCACGGGGCAACAAACGCGGCAGAAGACAGGACAAGCACAAGAACCAAACGGCGGGGTGAGCAAGCCTCTTTCCCTTCCCTACAGTTTGAGCAGGCTGCTGCCCCCGGGCGGGTGTGGCACTCATGCCACCTGCTACACAGGCGGAGGACTGTGACAAAGCAAGGCCCCGGCCCCTGCTTAGTTACGCTTCTGCACTTCTCAGGTTGACCCGATGTATCAGCCATTACAGTTGCCTGTGTATTGCAATTGAGGTTTTATATGTCATGTCTGGAATTATATTAAGTTTCACACAAATACTACAGTTTCAAAGGGACACGTGCCGATTTTTTTTTTTTTCCTCGCCTTTTTGAGATAGGGTCCTGTGCTACAGTTCAGGCTGGCTTTGAACTCACTGAGATCCTCCTGCCTCAGCCTCCCGAGTGCTGGGATTATAGGCGTGCATCACCGTGCCTGACTTGATCTGGGCTTACATGCTCCCACAGCCCTACAAGCATCATTGCCAGCGAGACGGTGAACTCTGACCCTGATAGACCTTAATTAGAATTTAGACTTCTGAATGCGTGAGCCCTGAGAGGGTCACATAACCTAAGCCTCGGTTCCTCATGTATAACTTAGTAAGACACAGCGTTATTTAAGAGGCTTAAGGAGCTAACCTCCCTGTTAGTAGAATGCCTCAGAAGAAGTGGAACAAATCCAACATTGCCTGGTGGCGGAGAGACTAATGCCTCTGATTCATACTGACTTTGACAGAATTCTTATCAGGCTTGAACCTTGAATATCAGAAAGTAATATGTCCTCACCATTAAGGTTTCTAGAAAATACAAAAGATGACCAAGAGGAGAAAGAATTCCTGCCAACAGAGGAGGATTCCAACTCCAGCAGTGAGGACGAGGAGGCTTCCACTCCGATTCCAAGAAGACAGGCTCACCGCACATCCCGGCCGTCCTTGGGGCCGCCTGTCCAAACCCCCACCAGGACACCAAAGCAGGCTGTAAGATTCTCTCGGGTCTCCTTGCCAGTGAGGCCGCCTCTTCTGGTCTAAGGGTTGGGAATGCTGAAGCGACGCAGTTGGTCACAGCCGGCTGCCCAGCGCATGACTGCCCTTCTTAACGCTGTCCAGGGCGGAGCAAACCTAAGTGAACCTGAGCACTGAGAATGAGTCCAGTCCGTGCAAGTTCCTTTTAAGGTTCGGGGCCCGATGGCCAGAGCTGAGCTTCCTGCCGCCCGCAAGCGCACGGGCGCAGTGGGGACCGAGCCCGCTGTGGGCGTGATACGCAGCTGCAAGTGCGGCTTTGTGCTGCTGATGACGGTGTCGCAGTGAGATGGAAGCAGAGGTGTCTTTTCTGCTGGTAGAACTTTAGTAAAACATTAAATAGCCATGAAAAAAATGGCTGCGTGTTCAGGTGTGTGAGAGAAATGTCGGGGTTAAACTGCAACTGACACAGGCGCTTGTGATTCCGAACACACCTGGGAGACACTTAATTAGAGGCCCATCTCCACTGGTCTCCATTGGCCGTGCAAGGTTGGATTAGATTGAAGTTAGAAAAACCTCTGGGGGAGGGAACTGAGTAGATCATATTTGAACCTGAAATTCCTCAAAGGGGCAGAGATCCCTTGCTCTGGTCTGGTCGCACTACGGTCCCCACACCCCCACCCCCAGGGGAGGTAGCCCGAGGGATGCAGCAGCCCAGAGAAAAGGAGGCTCCGAAGTCCCGGGCTCCTGGGCCCTTCTCAGCGAGGCTTCTTACCACTTTGCTGCTTCCCTCACTCTCAATAGATAAAAAACTCTTCGCACAGCCCTGGCTGCAGTGCTTTCTGCCTGATGGAGAGGTGGAAAGAGGACCCTCGCTGAATCCCTGTGCGAGCAGGCGGGAGAAACAGGCCTGCTCTAGCCAGCCAGAGAGGAGGGTGGCCTGAGCCCGCCCCTGGCCTGGGGCTGCTTCTCCCTGCAGCAACCTGGATTGTGGACGTCCTGAGCCAAACAAAGCTTGACCAGATTTCCGGGCCCAGCAAATGACCCTAGGACTCCCACCCAGTTTTGACTACAGTCCTCCCTTGCTACATTGGGGTTCACTTATTGTGGCTTCACTGTATTGTGGGTTTTTTTTTTTTTAAACTATAATCCTGTATTGCAGAGTTTTCACTGTACTGCGGGGTTTTGTGGTATATAGATATTTATATAATATTTATGATTTTAATTATTTTTGCCTAAAAAATTTAAAATAATATAAAAAATATAAAAATGTTAATTCAAACAACAGAATATTAAATCGAAATAAAGTACAGTATGTTTTTCATCAGCGGATGAACACCATACTGTACACAACGGAAGTGCAGTATGTCACTACCTCTTGCTCAAGTTTGCCAGTGTCAGACTGTACATGGCACACTATCGGATGATAGAATGGAAGACGACCAAGTGCAGCACTGTGTTGTGTGTCCGGGGTGCTGGTTGATCGGCTTAGTGACTGTATCATCAGTCTGGCTGCTCTCCCACCCTGTGCCCATGCGTTCAGCATCTCTGCTCCTCCACTTCACACCCAGGACCCATGCAGGGTTTTATGTGTTAAAATTACATAGGTATAAGAGTTAAGAAAGTGTTTTAGAGCATATGAAGTGTTTCTAAGAGTGGGGAAGGGTTAGTAAGAGTGGGAAAGGTTTATAGGAGTGTGGGAAGGGTTTATAAAGCCTTTAAGTATATATAAGTAATAAAATAAATACAATGCCGCTACTTTGCGGATTTTTACCTCCCATGGGAGTCTCTGGTACGTAACTGCCATGGCAGGTGAGGGAATCTCCGTACTCTTCTGCCCTGTGTGCAGTACTTCCGGTTTCTTAAAATTTTCTTCTTGTCTTTCAAAGTGTCAGTGAGAAGTAGAGTGTATCAGAGTGGATTGGACAGTGGACAGTGAGGTGGGAGAGGAGGTCATGGTACTGTATACAGAAGGAGGAATTCACCATTTTGCTGCTTTTTACCAGATTATTGTGAGGCGTCCTGGGTGGCATTTTGTTTTTCCATCTGAATCCCGTTGTCTCTCGAATACAGCTCAGGCCCAGGAGCCCACACTGTGTCACTGCCAAGATCCGCAGCCGAAGCCAGGCTGCCCAGGAGCCGGCCAGCGTGCTGGAGGAGGCCCGGCTGAGGTAGTGCTGCTCACGGGCCCTGTGCTTTCTCACAAGGAACGGGTGGAGAGGGAACAGGGACATGTGCAGGCAGTAGTGTGTATAATAAGGGCAGAACGTCAAATGAGTGTTTAGAAAGAGCAGCCGTTTAAGCAGCATCTGGCGGAGGTAACAGCAGGCCCAGGCAGGAGTCTCCTAGCCCACTGCTACCATCTTCCCCAGGATGTCAGGTGACCCTCACTGGGCTCTTAGTTACGGTGCCCTTAGACTTCTAACGTCCTTTTCTTTCATTACCACCAACTGCAGACTGCATGTTTCTGCTGTGCCTGAGTCTCTTCCTTGTCGAGAGAAGGAATTTGAAAACATCTACAACTTTGTGGAAAGCAAACTCCTTGACCAAACTGGAGGGTGAGTTACGTGAGGCCAGTGGGGTGGTCTGAGCGGGAGGCCCCAATCTTGTATGTAAGGTTTGCACGATTAATGCACTCATTGCTGAAGCTGATCACTTCTGAAATAGCTTTGTAAGAGTAGAATTCTGCCTTTTAGAAAAAAGAAAACCGGTTGCCTCAGTTACTTTCTCGTTACTGGGACAAATCCCACACCTTAAAGGCGGGGAGGTTTATTTTGGCTCAGGCTTGAGAAGTTTTTGGCGCATGGTCAACCGGCTCACAGGCAGAAAGAGCATCGTGGCCTGGAAGGCAGTGAGGAAAGGCAGCAGCTGGGGAGGGACATGTGCCCCTCTGCAAGTGGCTCCCACCTCCTCCCAGCAGGCCCTGCTGTGCTCCCTGACTGAGGATGCACTGAGGAGCACAGTGCCCCCATGATCCAGTGTCCTCCCCAAAGCTCCGCCTCTGAACAGAGGAGGCTGTAGGGTCGCAGGCCTGCGATGGGCCGGCGGTTTTGTGCACAGCCTTGCTTGAGGGATGGTTCTGTCTAAACAGGTCCTACTCTGGCCAGCTTCCAGCCGTGGTCCTTACTGTCCCCAGCTGCACATTTCAGGTTTCTCATCTTTCCGGCACTTGGTGCCCGGCACAGACCTTACCTACAGGTCTCCCCTTCTTGCCCTAGGTGCATGTACATCTCTGGGGTCCCGGGGACAGGAAAGACTGCCACTGTGCACGAAGTGATACGCTGCCTGCAGCAGGCAGCCCGAGCCAATGACGTTCCTGCCTTCAAATACATCGAGGTTAATGGCATGAAGTTGACGGAGCCCCACCAAGTCTACGTGCAGATCTTGCAGGTGAGCAGAGCTGGAACATTTAGTCACTTCTGTGCATTTCACAGGCTTAGAGTCTACCAGACATTGTCTTTTGCATAGTAGCAGCAAGGGTGAGGGGACGGGATTCTTGCCCTCAAGGACTCTGAGGTCTGGGAGCTGGTCCATGAGTGACTGCAAGCTGGCATTTGCCAACATGGCAACAGCCATTAATCCACAGGTGGCAGGGTGGCGGCTGGGGAACAGGGCTGAGAGGTAGGCCAGGGCTTAGGTCTCTTTTTGCTCATTAACTGTTCCCTCAGTATGGGTCATGTCCAGTTAGAGAATGGTACAGTGGTGATTTTAGCAGGACTTTGGGGCCAGCCTGTGACCCATTTCCATTTCACACACAGCTTTTGTCTTCTCCCCTAGTGCTTCTCCTGTCCTTCCAGGTGAAGGATAAGACTGGATTGGGGTGCAGAGAACAGGACACTGAAATCCTCAGACCGGCTTGCTTCCTTGTACCTATTTTTACACTTTAAGCTTGTTCACCACAGCTCTTTTTCCCCTGTTGCAGAAGCTGACGGGACAGAAGGCAACGGCTAACCATGCAGCAACGCTGCTGGCAAAGCGATTCTGCATGCGAGGGTCCCCACAGGAAACCACTGTCCTGCTTGTGGATGAGGTGAGGGGTCCCCAGGAGGTAAAAGGAAATGGGCAGCACCTGACTATAATATCCCAGAGAACTCTGGGTGGCCTGAAGTGCTGGCTTCCTGTCGCGTTCACGTGAGCCTTGCTGCTTTGCTAGGGTGACCTGAGCAGGGCATGCAGCGAGGGCAGCGGTAATAGGTTTCTACCCCACCCTGGCTCAGTCTTCCTGACCGACTCAGCATGTCTCTCCTCTTCCCTGGCAGCTCGACCTGCTGTGGACTCACAAGCAAGATGTCATGTATAATCTCTTCGATTGGCCCACTCACAAGGAGGCCTGCCTGGTAGTCCTCACCATTGCCAACACCATGGATCTGCCGGAGAGGATCATGATGAACCGGGTGTCAAGCCGATTGGTAGGTCCTAGGTAGTTCTCAGGCACAGGTCTATAAGCTGGGCCAAGGGGTTCTGCAGAAATAGAAACAGAAAGGTAAGAAATATGGGTGCTGCTGTGTGTGTAATTTCTCTGTTGGATAGAAAGCCGCTGCATGATTTTTCTGCACATATCATGTCTTGACATTCCGCTACCTCTATACTTCAAACTGCACAGAACTGTGGAGAGCTGTTTGTTTTTACTTTGTTTTGGGGTGTATGTTTGTATACTGGGTGTTAAACTCAAAACCTATGTACCAAACTACATCCCAGTCCTTTTCTAGTTTTTTATTTCACTAAATTGCCCAGGCTGGGCTTGAACTTGCAATCCTCTGGCCTTAGCCACCTAGAGTCCTGGGATTATAGGCAGTGCTACCACGCCTGGCCAATTACTTTTGAAATTATGAAGCACTTACCACCTGCTACCTGCAAGGTGGTTAGAGCAAAGCAGTGAGCCAGGCCCATGCAGTCTCTGCCCTCGCAGCCGGCAGTTGAGCAGGAAGCCCGGTATCCAGCCATAGTGAGCTGGGGGCTAAGCAATCAGCATAGACTCTGACATCCTCATCCCTGGGTTAGTTAGCACACCTCTGCTTCCATTTAATGCCAAATGATTCTGACAGAATAAAGGATTCCTGGGCTGGAGGTACAGCTCAGTGGGCTAAGTGCTTGCCGCTGAGCACTAGGGCCCTGAGTTCGATCCCCGGTCCCGGAAAAAAAAAAAAAAAAAAAAAAAGAATAAAGGATTCCTAAAACAAAAAAGTAGTTTGAGAACTACTGCCTTGTGGAATGCCACTGGCCGTTTTCAGGAATGACAGTAGCTGGCTGCCAAAGTAGTCCAGGTAAGAAATGAATTGTTCTGTGGAATTTAGGACTTGGGTTGGGGAGGCTGAAGATGATTTCCACCTGGGCAGCTAGTGAACTGGTTCCTCTGCCATCTGCCTCCCCCAGGGCCTTACCAGGATGTCCTTCCAGCCCTACACTCACAGCCAGCTGCAGCAGATCCTGGCATCTCGGCTCAGGCACACGAAGGCCTTTGAGGACGATGCCATCCAGCTGGTGGCCAGGAAGGTGAGTCCCCGCTGGGGAGCTCCTCGCTGCGGCCACAAGCTGCTCGGCAAGTCTGCGCTGGGCGCCTGCTGTGTGTGAGGCTGTACACAGCAAGCTCTAAGAAAGGGGAGTTTTAGGAAGTCCTTTCAAAATAAGCACCAAAAAGAATTCAGAAAGATTCCTTAACCGCCTTGTCATCTAATTACTGGGAGGCCATGGGCATTGTGAGCGTGTGGAGCAAGTACCACTCCTGCATCCGGGAGCATGTGGGTCCGGGCCAGGGCCAAGGCAGCCAAGTCCGAGGGCCACGGCTTGGACCCTGGCCTGGTGGGCACGTGAACAGTGGTGGGAAAGTTAGCCCGAGCCTCAGTTTCGTCTCTAAAGATGGGAGTAACACTGAAAGGGTTAACTCTTGGGTCCTAGTGAGAAGTGCGGGAGGTTGTGCCTGCAGTGTCTCTGGCAGGGGTCACATTTTAGGGTAGAGGTGAGGTAAAAATCTAGAGGAATAAAGTGGGTTAAGTATCTGCCTCAAGCTCAAACAAGAAAACCATACATCCACCAAGTATTTCAGTACTTAAAAGCGTTCTACACGTGTTGCAGTTCCCTCCTGCCTGACATGAGGTGCACTCCGAGCAGCCAGAGCAGCAGCACACGCCAGCCTCCTCCCAGCCCCTCGGGTTGGGCACTAAGTGTATCCTGGCCCAGATGTGAGCCACGGCGGCGCCTGTGCCCAGGCTTCAGCTTCTGAGGAAAGGAGCCCTCAGCGTCCCCTCTAGCCCTCTGAGGTCAGGGCTTCTCATCTCTGCCAGCTGCGTGTTCTAAGACTGCTTGTTTCTCTGAACACTGGTCTCCATGCCCGTCGTTTGTTTGCAGCCGTCTTCCTTATCCTCCAAGGGCACTTCGTTGGTTGTGATCTCTGTCTAGCTTTGCGGGCGACTTCCCTCAGACATCTTGACCGTCTGCTCGGGTGGGTGTGGAGATGACAAAGCTGGCTGGTACTGTGGACATGCTTCAAATCACCACTGGAGAGTGGTGGCTGGAGAGGCAGAAGCAAGAGGATCATTTGAGCCCAGGAGTTCGAGACTGGTTGAGCAACATAGTGAGACGGACACTGTCTTATAAAAACATAAGTAAATAAGCTAGTTGGCAAGCTGTAAGCTCTTGAGTGGTTATTGTTTGTTGTGTGATAAAGGGCCCTAAGAGCTCTGCTGAAATGATTTCACCCTTGCCTTTGATGGCAAAAACAGCCATAGACAAAATGGAAATGAATGATCCTGTGTTTTAATAAAATTTTATTTATACAAATAGGAGTCATAGCTTGTTGACTCCTGGTCTAAGGCATCTTAAAGGTTAGTTTGCCTAATTTCCACAGCTTGTGTGTATATATATGTATGTATGTATGTGTGTGTGTGTGTCTTTTTGAGACAGGGTTTCGCTGTGCAGTTCAGGCTGGCCTTGAGCTCACTTAGTAGCCCAGGCTGGTCTCGAACTCACAGTGATCCTTCTGCCTCAGCCTTCCGAGTGCTGGGATGATAGGGGTACACCACCACGCCGGGCTTCCACAGCTTTTTTTACAGTTCAGCCAGTCTTCTTTGTCTTCCAGCCAAACATCTCCTTTTATCTCCAGTTCCATTACCATGGCTCCTACACATTTGAAGGTTTTCCGTGTAACTGAGATTGAGCTTCTACACCACTAGCTGAGGATTGGGCTTTCTTGCGCCTCTCTTCTTACTGCAGTTATGCTGCTGTTTAGGTCTCCCCCGTTGCTTCCCCTTTTTGCATGTGGTTCTTGGTTTTTCAATGAAGATTGGTCACTTTCTTATTGCTTTACATATAAAGAAACGGTTTGTATTCTGTATCTTAAAAGCTATGATACCTAAAGTCGTCATAGGTCCTACTCCAATTTTTGTTGGTTCTGTTGGTTCTCAAGCACGTGTGGCCTTTCTTTGTTTTTAAGTTTTGATTTATATTTTACCTTTACTATGTACTCACGTTCTTTATCTGAAAATTGAGTCCTGGATTGAAGTTAAGTTCATTTAGGATGTGTTTTTGCTTCTGGCAGTTACCTAGGGGTACAGACAGCAGTTCCCGCTTTTTAAAAGTTGAGGATTTTAGGAGTTGGAACATGAGTGTGGGCTGCAAATCCACATGAGGGATTGTGGTTGCAAAACTGCAGGGCTTTGGTCCTGTGCCTTCCTTTTACTCCACGCCTGTGTAGCACCAAGGTTAGAACAGGTGGCTGCTCCTGGCCCCTCCTGCGTGGTGAGTCGCTCTCCTTTGCTCTCCTCCCGAGGCTGCTCGAGCCCCGTCTCTGCAGGGCCTCATGAGGGCCTGTGTTGAGCGCCTTAGCTCTTCCTTGCATCTCCCTCACCCAGACAGCGAATCTTAAGAACCTTTAGGGTGAAAACGGCCTTCAGGGTTCTGTTGCCTTTGCTCATAGGTCCTAGAGCAGCTCTTCAGTGTGCTTTTTACCACCCGAGGGTCTTGCAGGGTGGGAGATCGGGGACAGAAGTGGAGAAGGGCGCTCTCACCAGCTGGGTGTGGGAGATGAATGGGAAGGAAGAATGTGAATTGATATCCATATTTCTCTCTTGGTTACTAGAAAAGTGATTTTTGTTTTGAATTGGTTAAACTTGAATTCTGAGTACACAAAACATTAAATTTCCATGTAATTCTGCTTTCCAGAGATTGTGTGTGTGTTAACAGGAACTGAACCAGAAGCACCTTACTACTGAGGCACATCCCTCGCCCAGTTTAGTTTTTATTTTGTGACAGTGCCTCTTTAAGTTGCCCAGACTGGCCTCAAACTTGTGATCTTCCGGCCTCAGCCTTTTGAAGAGCTAGGATTATAGGCATGCACCACCATGTCTAGCATGACTACATTTATTGTGTAAGTGTGTTGTGTACAAGTATGCCTATATAGTCTGCTTTTTAAACTTAATATATCTTTTTTTTTTTTTTTTAGTTTTTTTGAAACAAAGTCTTGATATGTAGCCCAGGCTAGCCTTGAACGAACAGCAACTCTCTTGCCTCAGCCTCCCAAGTGCTAGGATTACAGGCGTATCCCACTATGCCCAGCTAATATAGCATACATTTTAGAAGGAAATAGCCATTTCAGAGACTGCCAGGCAGTTTGTGATGATGGTCAGGTAAACTGCAAAGGCTGCTGCCAAGTACGAGGAATAGAAACGGAGACCCTTGCAGGCTGCGCTGACTCTAGGTGTCCCTCTGGGAAACTTCTCATGTGCAAGTGGCCTTCTGAGTCAGTGTAAGAGGCAGCAGAGGATTCGCCGAGAAGCCTCTTTGCCCCTGGATAGGAGGGAGCAGCAGGGGAGGGTGTTAGAATTATGGGTGAGGCTGGGGGAGTAACTCAGCGCTAGCCTGGCATAGCCATGGCCCAGCACGACAGAAAAGCAATTATGGGTTGGTCCGATTGATTCATCCATGTAAGCCAGATTCCTCCAGGTTTTCTGGCCTTGTGGCTTACTTCCCTGCCCTCAGTTTTCACTGTAGTTCTCTTAGCAGCCGATCGGCCTTGCCCGCACAGCCCTCTCTGCACAGAGCCTCCGCCTCTGCCTCTGGCTTGGCTGGCTGGCTGCTCTCCGGGTTGCCTTTCTCCAGCAAGGAATGAGAACCCTTTGTTTCCAGATGGTCAACTTGTGATCTCTGGTCAAGGGTCTTTTTTTGAGATTTCATTTCTTGAACAATAAATACATTGAGAATTTTCACCTTTTGTGAGTATTCCGTAAAAGAAAAGCCAGACGTGGTGGTGCACACCTGTAATTCCAACACTAGGGAGGCTGAGGCTGGAGGATTGTGAGTTCAAGGCCAGCTTGGACTACATAGTGAATCTGAGGCTGGCCTGCACATCATGATACCTTTTCTCAGAAAAAATCAAGTAAAACCAAAAAACAGATAAAGATTTGGACTCAAGGAATAAAGTCCCAGGCAGATGGAGCTTTATTCCCACCCTCTGGGAGCAGGGCTAAGTCTGCACTTCAGGTATGAGTCCACCCTCAGCACTGCCTTTCATTGATTTCAGCCGAGTAGAGTCTCCGGGTTCTTCTGGGCTCAGATGGCAGGGACACCTTCAGAACAAAATGCTCCCTCCTGTAGGTAGCCGCCCTCTCTGGGGACGCACGGCGCTGCCTGGATATCTGTCGGCGAGCCACAGAGATCTGCGAGTTCTCCGGTCAGCAGCAGGACACGCCCGGCCTGGTCACCGTGGCCCACTTAATGGAAGCTGTGGATGAGATGTTCTCCTCCTCGTACATCACTGCCATCAAGTAAGACGCTCCTCTTTGCAGCCCCCCAGAACACCAGGCTGCTCCCAGCCTGCCGAGGTTTTGGAAACTCGTTCCCATTGGAAGCCTTTTTCTTCCCAAAGTCACAGTTCTTTAGGGGCAGGGGCCAGGGAGGGAGGCAGGAACAGGCGAACACTAAAGCTGATCACTGAGGCTCTCGTGAGCTCTGGAGGAGCGTGTTGGGTAAAAGTGCGGTGGGGACGAGAAGGAAGCAGCAGCTTCTCACACATGCTCCGCTAACCCGGTGCAGGCAAACCTTTTAGAGCTTCCAGGGATCCCCACGGCCGCCCAGCGCCCGGGCCATGGTTTCCCACCACTGCCCAGAGCTCTGGCAACCAGGGTGTGGGCATTTGTGACGCAGCTGGTTGCCACGTCCCCTACTTCCAGAGCAGCATTTGCTGTGTCAGTGTGAGACTGAAGGCACGGAAGGAAACCTGTCAGATAATACAGAAATGGCTCTCAGAGGTCTCTCCTTTTGTGAAAGACACCGAGAAACTGGTTTCCCTCAGCGTTGGCGGTGCACTGCAGGAAAGCAGCCTGCTGGCCTAACTGGATTAAAGACCAGACAGAGAGGGGCGGGGGGGCTCTGCCTCTAGCAGACAAAGAACCCTGAGTATCTGGCTCACCTCACCTTTATTCAACTGAGGCAAGGGAGCAGTTAGGTTACTAGAAAATACATCTGGTTTTCATTATTTGCAAAGTATACCCAGGTCAGTATTTCTCTTGAGATCTCAGCTGTTGTGGACCTCTTCCCTGGAACTCACTACGTGCCAGCCCATCGGCAGCAGGGCAGCAGCTTGCTGTTCCCTCCCTCCGTGTCCTCAGGGACGCTTGGCCGCCCTGCTGCCCTCGGCCCTTAGGACTAGCTGCCCCCTGTGCAGCCTCTTAGGAGAACCCCCATCTCCTCATTTCCTGTAAGGAATTCCTCCGTCCTGGAGCAGGGCTTCCTGAGAGCCATCCTCGCAGAGTTCCACCGATCGGGACTGGAGGAAGCAACGTTCCAACAGGTGATCTTTCTCAGCTCTTCCAGATTTTGGTAGGGGGTTTTTAAGATATGTGGAGACTTCAATCAGTGTATAAATTTATCTCTCTTTTTGTGGCAACCTGACTATGCTAAAGAATATTAGGCCAACACTTATTTTTAAAGTTTTTAAAATTTAATTATATATCATGAGTGGCCATATTTTGTGCAGGTGTCTCAATCCCTATATGTAACATACTGACCCAATCAGGGTAACCAGTGTCTCTAGTCCCTAATGTGTCTGTTTAGACCCTTTGAACGCCTCCTTTCTAAATCTTCATAAAAACATGTTACAGGTTATTGTAAACAGTCATCACTGGGCAGTGCAACACTAGCACTCATGGGTTATTTCACTGGGTGCGTGGGTAGATGCCTGTCTGCCTTTAGCAGTTGATCTCTGCATGTTAGATTGAAGGTCTGCTTTGTACCGGATATTCAAGGACTGAGGTGGAAAAGGCAACTCCTACTGTACATACAGCTTATGTTACAGTGAAGACAGGGCTTTCAGAAAGAGGCCAGATTTGGAAAATCAAAGATGAATCTGAATTTGCTCTCTTTTAAGCATAGTTTCATTAAATTATGTCAAAGCAATCATCAGGGGTTGGACCTTCGTAACCGATTTAAAGCTGGTGTCAGGAGCGAGGCGTGGTGGTGCACGCCTGTAACCCCAGCACTCTGAAAAGCTGAGGCAGGAGGTCTGGGCACGCTCAAGGCCGGCCTGAGCTGTATACCGAGACCGAGACTCAAAAAGCAGACGAAAGGGACTGGTATCCATGGGCAACTGTCAGAAGGTGGTCATGAGGGTGGGCAGCTGTGTGCTTGGGAGTGCTGCGTATTTTCGTTCTGCGTATTTTCGTTTTTTCTTTTTTTTTTTTTGGTACCGGGACCGGAACTCATAACCTCGCGCTTGCTGGGCAGGCGCTGTGCTGCAGAGCTGAATTCCTAGCCCGTGCTGTGTGTTCAGGGCGCACATAACTGAGTTTGGACAAGGAAACATTGCTGGTTTTGTTTTGCCCTTTATTGTCCTTTGGAGTCAGACTTCTAGAGAGTGACATCCTTGGAGCTTTTAATATTTTCTGGACATCAGCACGGTGCCATTGAGTACTGTATGAGGTGCCGGCCAGAACCCCAGGCTAGATGGCTAACATCCTGTTCTTATCACATTTCCCATCTTGGCTGGCAGGAGAGACAGGCTCATAAATATTTAAAATAGAGTGATCAGTATGCTACAGATTTGCCTTGCCCAATGGAAAGGAATCTCTTCACAGATTTCCTCCTGTCTCCCTTTGTGCCTTTATTCATGGGACCATTCCCTGCCTCTCTTTTTTTTTTAATCTGATTTAGAAATAGGATCTTGCCAAGTTGCCCATATTGGGCTCAAACTTGCAGTCCTCCCGCCTCAGCCTCCCAGAGTGCTGAGATTACAGGTGTGTACCACTACACTCAGCAGTATGCAGTACAATTTACAAATTGAAGCTCATGAAAGTGAAGTAAGTTGCCCAGTGTTGCCTGTGTAGTAAAGGACAGAACCATGATTCACCTCCGACTGGGGCTGGCATTCCTCTCTCTGATGCGCTCTGGAGTGCTGGGTTGCCTGGTGACCCAGGGTCAGCCTTCGGCAGGAGAAATCTGAGTAATCAGAGTGAGACTGCCAGCTGCCTTTCCTCTTACCCTTGGCCTTGCTTTGTGTCTAGATCTACAGTCAGCATGTGGCCCTGTGCCGAATGGAGGGGCTGCCCTACCCCACCATGTCGGAGACCATGGCCGTGTGCTCGCGCCTGGGCTCCTGCCGCCTCCTCCTTGTGGAGCCCAGCAGGAACGACCTGCTCCTCCGGGTGCGGCTCAATGTCAGCCGGGATGACGTGCTGTACGCCTTGAAGGAAGAGTGAAGGGAATCCACGGGGTCTGGGTTTTTGTTGTTGTTAACGAAAGAAATAAAACAATTTCAAAACAAGATAACAGGAGGGTAACAATGGTTAATACATTGTGAATTGTTATCTTTAAATTACTCAGAGTACGAGATTTCAGCATTTAATTGTCCAAATAATATTAGCACAAACCTTTATCAGTGAACTAAGAGATTAGTAGTATAACTATTTTAACGCTTTTATATATATATATAATATATATATACACATTTTTGTTTTGCTTTCCTTTCTTTTCTCCATCCCCCATCCTTGTTTCTCTTTCCCTTTTTAAAAAATGCTTTAATACTAAATTTATTGAGACATCATGAGATTAATGCCAGTTACTTTTTGTTTGCTTTTGTCTTTTTGAGACAGGGTCTCACTATGCAATTCAGGATGGCCTTGAGTGCTGGGATTAATTGGCATGGGCCACTGTGCCCGGCTCCACAGGTTACTTTTGGCCTCTGTAATTACTAGAGGTGCTCAAAGCGGTGACCATTGGCTCCCAGAGATACATGAATTTATTTATTTACTTCGGTACTGGAATCGAACTGAGGCTCTCTCGCTCGCCAGGCAGGCGCTCGTGACCCTGAGCTGTATCCCCGGACCTCTTCCCTTTCTCTTCCCATTTTACAGCATCTGTTGTACATTTTGAATTTTATTTACTCTTTCAGCTTCTCACATGGGGTCTGTTTTTTGAAGAACCCAATTTCCTTATTATTATTATTATTTTTTTTTTTTTTGCGGTACTGGGGATCGAACTCAGGACCCTGCGCTTGCTAGGCAAGCGCTTATTCCACTGAGCTATATCCCCAGCCCGTTCCTTATTTTTTAACACCTGAAATTGTAGCAAAATTTACTGAATGGAAATGACTATTATATGTCTATATTTTGCAATTTTCCATTAAATAATCTCTTCTTTCCCTGTTTGGGAAGTTTACAACCAACACACACATTCACACAGTGCCGTGGACAGCCCTTCTTTCAGCATTTATTTGTTATTACCCCTGCTATTATTTAGGGTTAATCATGTATATAACTATATATATGCAGTATATTTGTGTCTATATAAAATAGTTCTGGGAGAATTCGTCTGTTACACATATTGCCTTGAAAAAGAACTGGACGGTTAAGGTCAGATTAGAGGTTTTTTTTTCTTTTGTTTTTGGCCTTTTTGAGGCAGGATTTCACTATGCAGTTCAGGCTGGCCTTGAACTCACAGCAATCGTCCTGGCTCAGCCTCCTAAGTGCTGGGATGCACCACCAAGCCCGGCAAAGCTGTTTTTTTTTTTTTTTGGTACCAGGAATCAAACTCAGGACCTTGTGCTTACCAGGCAGGCGCTGTGCCACTGAGGTACGTCCCTGGCCAGATTAGAGGATTCTGTATGATGTTACATATCTTAAATTTTGAGTAATACAAAACAAAACTGAGTTTATAAAATAGAGTAATACAGTAAGTGAACGTTTCGTGCAATACGTTTCACCCCTGCCAAGACTCTCACTGTATTTTCAGACCTAGTTCTAACATTGGATCATTCCACTGGGTTGCATGACCATTTCGCAACATTTTGACTCAAATAAGTACTCAAATGCTGTTGTCTTCGTCCTCCAAGTCCAGGCCTGCATCCCCTGTGTCGGTACCAGTCGATTTTTGCTCCATTTCTCTGTCACAAGAACTTTGGCTCACTTGGCCAATGTCAAAGCCATCATCATTATACAACCGTACCAATCTTGTTATGAAAATGCACTTTTCTGTAGTGGATCCTCTTCATCTATTCATGAGTAGTGTAATGATTTACATTTTTTTTGCAGGGATGGGGCTTGAACCCAGGGCTTTGTGCATGCTAGGCAAGTGCTATACCACTAAGCTACAGCCCCAGCCCCTGATGACTTACATTGTCCTCCAAAACTTGCAAATCTGGTTTCTCATGTGCCACTGTACTAAATTGGGCTACTTCTACTAGAACCATTGAAACTTTAAAAAACAAATCCTATGGCCAGGTGTGGTGGTCCATGCCAGTATTCCTTGGGAGGCTGAGGCAGGAGGATGACTGAGTTTGAAGCCAGCTTAGGCTACATAATTGAGTTCAAGGCCAGCTTGTACTACATAGTGAAACCCTGTCTCAGAACAAAAACAAACCCTAGAGATGTGGATATTATACCCTCTGTGATGCTCAGGTAAACGTGTAAACTACCATGGAGTACAATGTGTAAGTCCTGGTTTGACACTTTTGCACACAGGCACACACCTTGCCTTTCCTCGTGCCAAGTGTGTAAACACGATTGCTTTCTGTATCCCTCAGGGAAAGGCGCTGAGATGCATAGCCAGCTACTATTACACCAAAGTAAAAATTTACAGTAAAAGAAATAAGGGGGTGTGTATGGGAACCCTTTGTTACTCTCCCAGCCATAAAAAGATACCACTCATCATAGAAACAAATCTTTATAAAAGTATATGGCACAGAGAATATAAGATGCCAAAGAATAAATCTAAAGAGGCACACTCTAGATGCAGGTCTCCTTTGGGTGTTCTGAGGGGTGAAGATGGTCTTGTGTTTTGAGACAGCATCTTGCTAGGTAGTTCAGGGTGGCCATGAACTCTGATCCTGCCTACTGAGTGCTGGGATTACAGGCATGTGCTACCACGCCTGGTTCCACAGGGTTTTTTGTATGATTTTGCGAGTTAATATTTATATGGAAGCGAAAAACAGGACAAACACATCTGAAGTGCTTTTTTTTTTTGTGGTACTGGGGATCGAACTCAGGACCTTGTGCTTGCCAGGCAGGCGCTTATTCCACTGAGCTATATCCCTAGCCCAAAGTACCTTTTTAAAAATTTTTTGCAGTACCAGGGATGGAACACAGGACCTTGCCCTTGCCAGGCAGGCACTTATGACACTGAACTATATCCCCAGTGCTAACATCTGAAGCCTCCTGTGAAGCACTGATAAACTACCTCACCTGCAAATGTTTGGACACACTCTACTGATAAGATTATCAGACAAATCTAAATTGAGGGAACCGGGCGTGGTGGCACAAGCCTGTGATCCCAGCACTTGGGAGGCTGATGCAGGGGGAATCCTTTTGAATTCGAGACCAGCCTGGGCTACAAAGTGAGCTTGAAGGCCAGCCTGAACTGCAAGACATTGTCTCAAAAGATAAAAAAAAGCAAACAAAATCTAAATTGAGGGGCAAATGTTCTATAAAACCATTGTTCCACTTAATGAAATCAACTCATGATAAAAAGATCAAACAAACCCCCAAGGCATGGATGGAAGAACCATTCTAGACCAAAAGAAATACAGACCTAGGAGCTAAATAAACCACGCATGGTAGTGCGTGCCTATAATCACAGCATCTGGGAGGCTGAGACAGAAGGATCACTGTGAGTCAGAGGCCAACTTAAACTATCATACAGAGCTGGGCGAGGTGGCGCATGCCTTTAATCTCAGCACTCAGGAGGCTGAGGCAGGAGGATTGCTGTGAGTTCAAGACCAGCCTGGGCTACAAAGTGAGCTCAAGGCCAGCCTGAACTGCATAGTGAGACCCTGTCTCAAAACAGACAAAAACAAACAAAAAAACCTATATAAAGCAAGACCCTGTCTCAAAAACAAAAATCTAAATGTACTATGTGAATCTTGAGTCCTAAGTGTAAGAAATACAAAAAATCAGAAACATGAACCATATTCACAAAGTATTTTTGTTTGTTTTTATCTTTTTGATACAGGGTCTTGCTATGCAGTTCAGCCTGGCTTTGAGCTTTGTAGCCCAGGCTGGTCTTGAACTCACAATGATTCTCCTGCCTCAGCCTCCCAAGTGCTGGGATTACAGGCCTGTGCCACCACACCCAGCCCTCATATTGAAAATACTGTTACATTTCCTGAGGTTTTGTAGAGAATGCTCTTGGTAGATTCATAATAAGAGTTCATTGTCAGAATGCCTCCATCTATTTCTGAAATAGTTCAGCAAGGATATGTATGTATTTGTGAAAATGGGTGTAACCTAATGGGTTAAAGGTCTGTATCACAGTATTTTTTTTTTTAAGACAAAAGAATGGAGACATACGAACTAGAACAAGCCATAAACAATATCGAAAATACAAAATTATACAGAACATAGCAGGGAATTAGCACTGGATGCTGTATTACATAATGTCATCTTCACACTAGTTAACACAAACTAAAGGAAATACCAAATTATAGAGAAGATAATAGGGAATCAGCACTGGATGCTGCATAAGTTATCTTCACTTCTGTTAATACAAAAATGATTGAGGGAATACAAATTATAGAGAACACAGAAGGGAATTAGCTCTGGATGCTGTCCTACATGTTACCTTCACATGTTACTCAGATACACAGATGATGGCCCATTTGATCATTCAATTTTCTCCTCCCTCATCTCCGTTGCCCTACCACTCAATCAGTCATCTTCCCTGTGATAATAACTGTACTCCTGGGTTTATCTATACTCCTGGACTCTCGCCTTGGGAAGAGATATAGCTGCCTCAGACTATACTATAGCATACATGGGTGTATACAAACTGCCATGGT